>JAKUCV010004334.1:0-11619 GCA_028386065.3 Turnera subulata
ACTAAACATGACAACTCACTCTTGCTTTTTCTAAGATGCTCATAATAGAACAACACTTAATGGAAACATTACAACTCAGGACTACACTAATTACAATACAATAATCAAAAAGCAAACTCCAACTAACACTCTTGAATAATTTGGTGGGACCAACCTTCAATTTGATCACACTCACATCAGCTTGGTCATACAATCAACATCATCTTCATGGCGGTCTCTTTACATATGCACATCTATTCCAGCATTTCTCTATTGCATCCTACTTTACTTTTTGGTGACTGAGTCTCCCAAATGGCTTTTCAACCAAGGCCGCGAAGAAGAAGCATTTGCTATACTTAAAGAGCTAGCCCCAGGAAATGATAAAAGTCTGAGCTTTTACTTATTAACTGTGCCTGATCATAAACAGAATACCAGCTTAAACCATAACTTTTTCTCGTCATTCAACACATTATTGAAGAAAAAGTGGGCTCGTCATCGAATGTTTGCGGTTATGATGCTAGCTTTTGGCATTGGGATGGTGTACTTTGGCGTGCCACTTGGGGTTGGAAATTTGGGTTACAATATCTACGTGAATGTTTTGTTCAATGCCCTACTAGAGCTGCCTTCTTACCTAGTCACCTTCATTATTGTAGATAAATGGAACAAGAGAAGCTCAATATTTTGGTTTTCTGTACTAAGTGGGATATCCAGCATTCTCTGTGTATACCCGAGTGGAAATTTTCCAGAGGAAGCTAAAGTTGGGCTGGAGCTAGGGTCCTTATTTTGTGGTTGCATAGCCTGCAATTTAACTATGATCTATATACAACTGAGTTGTTCCCTACATCCGTCAGGAATTCCGCCACATCTATGATGAGGCAGTCGTTTGCTTTGAGTGGTGTATTTAGTTCGGCATTGGTCTCTACAGGAAAAACCAATAGTGTGCTATCTTATGCAGTGTTTGGAATTATGATATTGTTCTGTTCCTTATTTGTATTTCTTTTGCCTGAAATAAGGGGTGCAGCTCTCCTTGACTCAGTTCATGAAGAAGAAGAGAGTAAAGGTAGTGAAGATCGTGTTGTTTAATATGTGAAATCTTCAGTTTGCTAGTTATGTTGATTAAATTCTGCAACTGCAGAAAATCTTTGTATTTTGTTTGTCATTGTTCTTGATTTGGAAAGGTTTGTACTATCTCACCCCCAAATGGGTAAGGTTCCCATTAGTGTGGACTAATTCAATACTTTCTATTGATTTTTTCTTATATAGCTAACATGTTTGTACTTTGACCAGAATTTGCTTGATTCAACGTGTTATCAAGGTTTCGGCGCTACCGTCAGGTTGATATATAAAATCCTGTAAAGCATAGAGAAGATAGGAGAGAAATATAACCTTTAATTCTTGAATTTGACTTGGAATTCCAAATGACCGACTTACCCTTTCTTAATTAGTAGAAAATATTTCTTGCCTTTACATGCCAGGTCTGCACAGACAACGGATCCTCTTCTACGTCAAACTCTAGTGAACACAGCCTCAATGCTGGACAAAAAACACACCAACTGTATATAGAAATTGATCGTAAAATGCCTTAGGAAATTTCGTGTGGAGATCACAAACGTGTCAGAATCCAAAATAGGTAATGACTATTGGATATGTCCAGCGAAAATCCACTCACTAGCTGATGATAGGATAAGTGACAGAGATAAGCTTAATTCGGTGCTTGGTTGGTAATGTATTATACATAGTATAGGAGACTTGAATGTAAATCCTGTTGTGTATTTATTTAGTAGTGTGATATATGTAAACTACTATTCAGTAGGCATCCTGCACAATATTCCTGTTGAATCTGATTTGTCAATAATACGTGGAATTTCACGAACCTGGTGGACTTGTTTATTAGTGTATCTAGCACATTAAGTATACACATAGCCATTCATGTGTGATCTAAGACAGCTTGAGAGGGATAGAGGGAGTACTGAATGATCCAGTTCAGCTTGCATTAATAATTGGAGAAATATAGGCCAGAGGAGCCCTGCTTTAAGGGGAAAAAAATATAACTCAAACACATAATCATTGAGTGTATCATCCTTGAATGATCCAATTCAGCTTCCTCTTATAAGACCAGAGGAGGCCTGTATAGAGACAAAATAAATACATATTCATCATGTGTATGGAGAAAAGCAAATCAACCTTGAAAGGTTAGTAATATCGCAAACCACTCTCATGGCAGAGTTAAAAAATCCTCTTCTACATCAATCTCCTCCAGCGAATGCAGACTCAAACCTTGAGGAAAACACGACAACCATAGATGAGTTGATCGAAAAATGCCTTGGAAGGTTCGGGTGGAGACAGTTNTGTAGAAGAAGCATTTGCTGTAGTTAAAGAGCTAACACCCGAGAATGATACGGGCCTTAGCTCTTATTTATCAAGTGTGCCTCAGCCTCATAAACAGGATACCAACTTAAACCAGAACTTTTATTCCTCATTCAACATATTGTTGAAGAGAAAGTGGGCTCGCAATCGAATGTTGGCGGTGATGGTGCTAGCCTTTGGCATTGGAATGGTGTACTTTGGCATGCCACTTGCAGTTGGAAATTTGGGTTACAGTATCTACTTGAGTGTTTTGTTCAATGCCCTGCTAGAGCTTCCTTCTTACCTATTCACCTTCATTTTTTTGGATATATGGAACAGGAGAAGTTCAATATTCTGGTTTTTTATACTAACCGGGATATTAAGCATTCTTTGTGCATACCCGGGTAGAGATTTTTCAGAAGGGGCTAGAATTGTGCTGGAGCTAGGCTCCTACTTTTGGGGTTGCACTGCCTGCAATTTGCTTTTGATATATACAACTGAGTTGTTCCCCACATCTATCAGGAATTCAGCCACATCTATGATGAGGCAAGCACTTGCCTTGAGCGGTCTATTTAGTCCGGCATTGATCTCTGCTGGAAAAACCAATAGTTTTCTATCTTATGGAGTGTTTGGAATCATCGTATTATTGTGTTCCTTTTTTATATTTCTCTTGCCAGAAACAAGGGGGACGGCTATAGCTGACACAGTTTATGAAGAAGAAGAGAGTATAGGTAGTGGAGATCTTGTTGTTTGATATCTAGGATCTTAAGTTACTAGTTATGATGGTTAAATGATTATTCTGTAACTGCTGGAAATTTTATGTCATGTGCTTCATCTCTGTTGGATTTGTTCTCTGACATGGAAAGGCTTAATTACGTTATCTCATCCCCAGATCTTGCATGGTTTGCTGTAGCATCTGGCAAGTAATACCAGGATATGGGGGGCGTGTATATTCATGTGGACTATTAAGATGAATGAATGAAATAAGGAGAATGAGCCTTCATATAGACATACAACAAAACAAACAATCCGTTTATTAAATGAATGAAATTACAGAGAATGAGCCTTTATATAGGCTTACAACAAGAACTAGTCTTTAGTTGCAGATTATTTCACACAATTGAAACTAGCCCCAAAGACTTGGTCCTATCTTTGAGACTAGGTCACACTCCAACAAAAAATCTGATCAATTATTGACTTGGTAATAAAAATAAATTAAGCACTAAATTTGTAACACACTCACCATCAAGGTTTTATCAATTCTTGTGGAACAGTCCTCCAGATTCCTGCATCTTGTAGAATGCTTTTTCAAATTGGCTCCATTTCTGAGAGAAAGTGCCCAAATACCCAGCAGATATCCTTACCAACCCAGGTGAGATGCCAGCCACTGCCTTTTCCTCTGGGTCCATTTCACCACTGGTGGTACTGCCAGAGCAAGACATTAAGGTCTCATAGTAACCCAAGCTGACGGCCATCAACCCAAATTGGCTGCAATTTTGGAGATGCAGCATGAAACGGTTAGCCTTCTCCTCAGTTTCCATGTCAACGCAGAGAATCCCACCAAACCCATAATCCTTGTTGGCCATGGACTTCAGGAGCTCGTGCTGTGGGTGCTCTTCCAGGCCTGGGTAAATCACTTTCAAGCCCAATTTCTTTATGTTGGTTGCATAGGCCATGGCCCGCCGGGAATGTTCCTTCATTCTCAGCCCCAAGTGAGGGATTCTTTCTGATAGTTCGTGGGCTACCTTGGCATTCATTGTAGGCCCAAGAAGCAGTAGGGCCCCATACTGTGTGTCCATCATTGAGGTCACTAGGCTAGCTGGGCCGCAAACCGCACCTGCAAAATGATTTTAATTTTAGCAACAAAGTCGATCATTAGATTCATTACCACTTGCCGCCAATAGGGTGAAGACATTCATATTTCCTAAAAGAAATTTAAGAGGTAAGAATCTATCTACAGAATATCAAACTTGACCTGCAACTCTTACTACAGTTTGCTTTGCTCACTTCTGATAATAGTGGAAAGGCACCCACTTCATTAATCCTCCTACCTAATACTTTCCAATAGTTATTAAGGAAATAACTCATAGAAAACATGTAGGGTTTAACCTGCAATGATATCTCCTCCACCGCAGATAAACTTGGTGATGCTATGCACAACCACATCAGCTCCAAGCCTTGCAGGAGAAAGAATCATAGGGGCAAAAGTATTGTCCACCACGACCGTGACCCCTTTCTCATGAGCAATTCTGCTTAGTTCAGGGATATTAGCCACGGCCAAAGTTGGGTTAGCTAGGGACTCAAAGAACAAAAGCTTGGTTTGGCCTTCAACGATGGAATTTTTCACCGCATCCAAATCACCAATGTCCACGAAAGTTGTCTTAATGTTACATGTCCTTCGTAAGAAATGACTCAGTAAGGCATGAGTACCACCACAGAGGGTCATCGATGCCACTACGTGCCCTCCACTGCCGCAGAGTTGCAGTATCACCGTGGATATCGCAGATATACCTGTCAAATTTTCAGACCCAACAACGTCACTATTTTGTTTTTCTCTAACATGATACGCTAAATTTAGAATATCTTAATCGTGTGTGTGTGCGTGTTTTTTTTTTTTTTTTTTTTTACCGCTAGCAGTGCAATAAGCAGCCTCGGTTCCTTCAAGGGCTGCCATCTGTCTTCCAAGATTCATCACAGTAGGGTTAAGGTGACGGCTGTAGGTGAAGAAGTCCCGGTCAGGGCGGAGCTCCCCGGAAAGTATGCGACGCATGGTTTCCGGCTCCACGACGGGGATTCCCATGTTTTCTGGCTCCATGACGGTGAACATGGCGGAGGCTTCAATGGACATGTTAACTCCGCCATGTTCACCGAACTCATGGCGGGCGGCGGCTAATGCCGCTGCCGGGTCTTCCCAAACGGAAGAAGGTGGAACCATAGCGTTCTTGATAGCAATGAAATCATGGTTACCGTTAAGTTCGTTCTGTTGGGCTCGCTTCTTGCCATTGCAGACTAATGCTTGTGGGGTTTTGGTTTCAGCCATGATTGATTAATTTGGAGGAGCAAAGGAAAAATAATAGAAAGGGGAAAGCTAGCGAGAGAGGAAGAGAGTATATTTGTTGGTGAGGAAACAGGTTGCTTGGGTGCTACTATATATAGAAGGGGAAGGAGAATAAGGTTACTCAAGAATTTGTTGTAGGAAAAAGCTCATTATAATAGTGACAAGGAATACGTTGAAGGTTTCGAATTCATATTTCGGAGATTATTTATCAGTAAAATAATTTATCCTATAATGTGAATGGAGTGATTGTATAACATTTTGAGCTTTCAGTAGGAATACTGCTAAACCTGGGGTCAACTTGGAGTCATGGACCAAACGAACCTGGCAATGGCATGGGACCAGTTCACACAGGCTTAAATCTGTATAGTGTTTTGGGTTTTAGGGATGAAGATGGTTGCGCCTTACCATTTGTGAGTCTGGGCTCATCTCTTGAGACCCTACTGGACTCAAATGCAACACCGCCGAAAAAGAACCCTGAAAATAAGTTTTCCATTCGGTACCAACTGCCAATTTGATCCCCTTTTTCTTTTTTTTTCCTACTGTAAACGAATATGTTCAACAATCAAGTTGCTTGATGAAACAAACAATGCGACATACACATTTACTATCACTTCTTACTTACTGCGTCTTAACCTCTTCTATCTTAAGAGAATAAAAGAGTAACTTAAATGCTCTGTAATCTCTTCATTGCAAAACAATTTTAATAGGATTAAGAGCCTTTATTAAAGATTGTGGGTAGAGTTAGATCATAATAATTAGCTCATATTAGTTATGGTAAAGCCCCACATAGGAAAACACAGCACTAGGCTAATTAAATCCGGCAGATTGTATATTGCAAGGCTGCTCGTTTAACCGACAAAACCTTCGGCCGCGAACAAATATAATATTTGGTTTTTTTTCCGAATGTATCTATATATTTTTTTGCAACAATATTTATATTAAACAACAATTAGGGACTTTAATTTTTAACTTGCAAATAGGGATAGTTTATCGACCATGGCATAACATTTTTCTCTCTCCACAAGATGTGACTAGGATTTGAGTTTCCAAAACGAATTTCTTTTACAAGAATCGATATTGAGTTCAGAAAAAAATATTATCTCTTATTTCTGGTGACTACGTTGTTTCTTTTTTTTCTTAAGAATGGAAGATAATTAAGTTTCATTCAAGATGAAATTGTAGAACACAATGCATCAGATAGAGTAATTTGCAAAACTGAAGGAGGAAAGTTATCTAGCAGAATGACACATCAAGGCAAGGGAGTCTCTAGCCAGTTGTGCAACAATATGAGCTAATCCATTTCCTTCGAGTTTGGTGTGAATAAAAAATATAAACTAATCTTCATGTTTTTCACATTGGAGAATTCTTTACTAATCCAGGTTGCAAGTTCTTGGATTTTGTCCCACTCTATTGGGTTGGGTGTGAACAATTTTTTGCGACCAAGGGAAAACAAAAGTTAACCACTTGTTCAACAGAACCTGAATTTCAACAGGTAATAGACAAATCACGTGCTAGACATTTTTTCAAAAAGTTGATGTTATCTTTCCGTACAAAAGTTGATAAAAAAATATAAACTGATTAGTATCAATTTTTTTTTCCTATTGGGGAATCAATTTTGGCGGGGAACTAACTAATTTTCAGACGTTATGTTATGTTTTCAACAAACTCGTGTTTGGTATCAAAGTGAAATGAATTAAATTTCCAAAGATATTTTTATCCTAAACACATATTAGTAGTAATTAAATCCAAAATGAATTCTTTAAGAGAAAGGTACACATTGTGTGTAATTGTAAATGATAAAAATATCTATAGAAATTGGATTCATTCCACAGAAACCAAACAAGCAATTAAGTGGTTTGATATTTTTTTGAGTTTTGGGACTTCTATGGCTGAAATTTATATCATGTGGAGGAACAATTTTGGCATGTTGTACTATACAACACTATTCACGTCCCCTTCATACATGTGGTGTTGAAGAGTCAATAGAGAGAGGGAAGGACTGAGGAGCTAATTACGGATGGTTGTCATAATTAAGCAAGCAGTTCCTCTGAGTTTGTAGCATGCAACTAAAGTCTACAAAAGTGGCTCAAGGTAGCATTTTGCATTTTATGGTTCTATCCTAGGCATACATATGTACTAAAGCTGGTCTGACATGTTAACGTGACACTTAACTCCCCTGATCACTCGCAATCATATATAAATTTGTGTTACAGATTTGAGCGTACAAAATCAAGCGACTGATAGGGCTGTATGTTTTGCGAGTGGGTCAACAGTAGGACAAGCATGCATGTGGTCTTGATTCATTGATCCATTGATGGTTGTGACTTTGTCGTTGATGAGGAGGAATTGAGTGGTCGGGGTAATTGTTGACTTGAAAGAGAGCATCAATCTCTCCCGTTTATTTTCTCTGAGAGGACCCATTAGACAAAGAAAAGACGTATATTTTCCACGTTCTTGTGTCTGTAGTGTACAGAAACAGAACAGCGCGGTGACCCGGGGCAGGTCCAGCTCTTCCGGCGCACGTTGATACCGTGCAATGCTACTACGTATTTTTAGTGATCAATCCACCGACACTAATTGTTCAACTTTCTTGGATTGTATCCTAAATTCCTAATAGATCATGCATTTCAATGCCGGATTAATTTGAAAGTGGTGATTGTGAATAATTTTTAAGTTTCGATGTACTAAAACAACAACAATCTACCAATGTGAGGTTGGTCCAACTGCTAAGCGATTCGATTCCGTTTAAACGAGATCTCGCGTGAGCGAATTAATCCCATTTTTGTTAATTGAAAATTCTAATTCAATCACCCCAACTCAGCTTTTCGGTCCAACGAAAAAAAATCTAGGCATTTTTTTGCGCTAAAATTACAAAGATTTCCTTTCTAAGTCTTGGGTCAGGGATCATGAAAAGGGTCACTCGGTTGTCCGTGGCATTAACATCTAGTTTCATTGTGGACGCTGGCTTGGACTTTATGTATTTCCAGGCGGGGTCGTGTGCATTAATATTGTTTCTCATCTAGAATCAGAAACCGAAATTGATTTGCAGCACTTTTGCTTTGCAGAGAAGAACACTAGTAACATACAATATCCCACTACTGTTTAAAAAAACAATATAATATCCCACTACTATTCTGAAATTATTTCGAATACAGAGCCCGGCTGTATGTGATAATGTAGACTTTTTTTTTCTGTCAGCAAGCATGCGTATCTTATTAATAAAGATGAGTACATCTTTTTTTAATGTCCTTTAAAAAACATGACCTACCATCAGCTAAATATAGTGGTCTAAAGTAAGACACATAAATAATAAAAAGATAAAAATGACTTAAAGCAAAGATATCTATTCCCATTGGACAAAAAAAGATATCTATTCCCAGCTCCGAATTCAGTTCTAGGCTAATAACCTTAAATCTAATCAATATCAGACTGGATATGCCAGCAGGATTCCAAATTTCATGAAGTTGTTTTAATGTCTTTCAAATTCTGTATGTTATCTTTGCTCAAAACTAATTTTGATACCTTGTTCCTATGCCAAATTTCACCAAATGGGAATCTAGGCTCAATTACATGCAAGACCGGGTCAGGATCGTCGGGGTTGCTGCCTTCATCGTCTCCTCTATTGCTGCCACCGTCAACACTGGCGTCTCTGTCGCCGGTGGCAACTCCTTTGCCATTACTATTTGATTTCTGCTAGGCTCCACCATTTATTGATCAGCTAAAGACAACACACGAACCACTACCGAGTAGAATTCAAAGAGATACTCCCTCCATTTCAAATTAATTGACGTTTAAGGTTTTGGCACAAAGATTAAGAAACCAATCATTAATTTTGATTCTAGTAAAACTTGTGATAAAGAGACTAAATTAACCCTTTCATTAATTATTTATTTAAGATAACTTTGTCATCCTATCAAAGACTATCCTATCCAGTAAGTCCTATCTCTAGGGGGTAAATAAGGAAAAAGAAATCTGGCATGCATTGCATTAATTTGAAACAAATACCAATTGCTAGAACGTCAATTAAAAAGAAATGGAGGGAGTAATTAACAAACAACTCAAGTCCAAACTCTTCTAAGGATTATCAGGAACCCAAACGGCCTTGGTAAATGAAAAGGCAACCACCACTATAAATTTGGGATTCGGATAAGTAAAACAAAATCCAAATCAGATAGGAGTATTATACTCCCTCTATCCCTCAATATAAGATCTTTTAGACTTTGTATTTTGTTTAAAAATATAAGAATATTTGAGAGTTTTGAGGAATATTAAATGAGCTTTTTCCATTTTTATTTAATTATTGGGATAATAGAAAGAATAAGTGTTGTTATTAAAATAATACAAAGAATAGGTTGGTAATTTTAATAATAAAATTTAATAAAATCAGACCTATTTAATGCTTTCTTAAAAGGTGTGCAAATACCTTAAAAATTTTATATTGAGGCACAGAGGGAATATATCAAAAGGTACACGTTCGAGAAAAAGAGCATTAAAAGCTCAAGAAAATCTGCCAAAAAGACACACTATGGAAACAAACCCCCTAAAAAATAGGGATTATACTCATAAGTACTAGGTACAATCTAATCTATTCGGGAGAGAGGAGATCAGTCTTTTCTTTTGCTTTCTTCTACTCATAAGTAATAGGTACAATCTAATCTCATAACACACATGCAAATCATGAACAAGGAGTAAAGAGAAAAATTAACCCATGAAGTTAGTAAGTTGAGGAGTTGTTAATAATGTAAACTTTAGATTGGCGGTGATGAATCATTGAGATAACGTCAAAAAAGTACTAATCGAGATAGATGTCTAATCTGTGCTCCAAAAAAAGATAGTAGATGCGAAAGGACCAAAAGGTAAATGAAAACATGTGGCCTGAGCAGAACCAAAGAACCAAAGCTCGACAATGAAAAAAATAATCAATGTGAAAGAAATTGGAGGTGAAGCTGCAAAAATGTAATCATCTTCCGGATTACTTTTGAGGAAAAAATGCATAATAAAATGGACAGATACTTTTAAAATTTAGATTATTATAATCTCTCTCCACGTTTTTTTTATGAGCCACGAAAGGTTTGTGTAAATTTTTGTGAAACACATTTTGCAACTAACGGGGCTTCTATGTTGCTCATTTATGCTATAGTTTGGGGCACCAATATTTTTTCTGAGATGGCCCAATTAAAATTTGTTATTTTGAATTTATAATTGTTGTTTGTGTAGAATTCTCCTTCAAGATTTTAATTGATTTAGATACAAAAATTTCACAACTTTAAGTTTCATGCCCTATGTAACAGCCCGGGTAAAATTTTGGATTTTTACCGGGACTGTAGAAATTGTTTCACCGTGATTTACTGTTGAATTAATCTCGGGTAATTAATTCGAGGTAAATCGGAAGTCATTTATCGAAACCGAGAATTTTCCCGCGCTCGGGAGTTTCTTCCTAACTAACCGAGCCTCGGTTTCCAGTTCCGAAACTTGGACGACGTTCAGGGGAATTATTCGGATTTTCCGAGCCCAAGTCATATTTTTGGACTCGGGACGGGATTTGTCGGAAAGACGGGAGTATCCCTGCGTCTACGGGATTCCGACACGAGAATCCAGACCCGCCAACGAGCTTGCCCGAGCTACTCTTCTTCCTTCTTTTCCTTCCTCTTCCTCTTTCCCGGCAACGCTTCTTCTCTCTCCCGGTTTTTCTCGGCCACGTGGGCCCCACTTCTCTTCCCTCTTTTCTTTCTTTTCCTTCTTTTTTTTTTTTTTCCTTTCCTTCTTCTTCTCTTCTTTTCTTTTCTCCTTCTTTTCTTTTTCTTTTCTTTTTCTTTTCTCCTTCCCCCGTGAACCAATTTTCCTTTCCCGTGATCAATTCCCCTTTCACCCGTGATTTTCCCTGTCTCTTTCTCCCTTCTTCTCCCTTTTATTCTTTCTCCTTGCTACCCCCACTGCCCGTCACCATACCCACACCGTTTCTGCCGAGTACACCCACCAACCATCACTGCAAACACCACCTTCGCCGTCCACCACCAACTCCTCCCCTCTCCTCTCATCTCTTCCTTTCTCCACCGCCACGCAGCCGCGCGCCCCGCTCGCCTTCCTGCCCGCTTGCTGCTGCCGCTGAGGACACTTTGTCGCCGCCGGAGTTGCAGCAACTCACAGCCGTGTGTCGCCGCCCGTGTCCACCATGAGAAGCACCCCGTGCACGACGCCTCCTCTTCCTCGCACGACCCGACCGCAGCTCCTCCTGC
>JAKUCV010004336.1:0-49523 GCA_028386065.3 Turnera subulata
AACTATATCAACAAGGTGCACCTACCTTTTCGGTGCTCATTCCAGAAGAACTCCAAAGTTAAACGTGCTTGACTTGGAGCAATTCTAGGATGGGTGACCTCCTGGGAAGTTTTCCCCGGAAACATGCGAGTGAGGACAAAGCATGTTGGAAAGGTCCCGTGTTGGTCTGTAGTGACAGTCGACAAGCCGGGACGTTACATGGACGTAGAGAGGCTGCCGTCAAGGTTGCAGCTTGATAATCACGAAGCAAATTTGCTGAAGAGATACATACTTGATGAGGGTCTAGATCTTTTTGCTGAAAAACTAGAGAGTTTCTGGCCAGCCATATACCCCACAGGACCATACAAAGGTGCTCCAGGTGTTCTTCCTTAAAAAGTTCCCAGAATTTAATGAGGAAATCATCAATTGGACATTCAGGGACAACCTCAATTTCGGTCCAACATCCAGTTAAAACCCATACTCGTCGGCACCAAACACATGAGCGTAGATAATGCTCAACAGATTCAGCCTCAGTAGAGCAGAGAGGGCAGAAGCTTTGATCAGTTATACCTCTTACTGCTAAGAAACCTCTCGTGGGAAGGCTATTGTGAGCAAGACGCCATATAAAATCTCTCTTTTGGGGGGACATTCAGCTGCCACAGGCTCCTCCACCAACTGAGTTTCTTGGGAGTAGCATGGTCGTGTGGTAGTTGGTTCATTCTTGTAACAAGATGGTGGTAGCCACTTCGGACAGTGTAGTCTCCATTCTTTGAAAGAGGCCAGACTAACTGGTCCGGCGGAAGGGAAAAGCTAAGATGGATACCCAAGATCCGAGAGGCCACCACTGCTGGAAAGGTTTCTTGGACATGTGCTGACTTCCACTCCCGTCTATCCTTATCAATCAAGGAGCTGACCATTAATGTTGGATCCAGGTGATCAGTAGACCACTACATATCACCCAAATCAAAACTCACCCAGTTATCTGAAGCCACTCGAACTGACTCGCCATTTCCTATCACCCATTGTCCACCTTGCGTGAGTACCTCGCGTCCAGTAAGTATGCTTCTCCAGGTATAACTCGGGTAAGGCCCCATCACAGCTTGGGAAAAATCAGAGTGAGGGTAGTATTTTGCTTTTAGTACCTGTCCAAGTAAAGATTGTGGGGATTGGTAAAAGCGCCATGCTTGCTTAGCTAACATAGCTTGGTTGAATAAGGTGAGCTTACGGAATCCACGGCGTCCATATTTTTTAGCAAGACACAGTTTGTTCCATGCAACCCAGCAGCCGCCCCTTTGTCCATCCTTCAAACCCCACCAGAAACGTCTCATGCTTCTCTCCATGTCCTCGCATGTACCCTCTAGAAGCAAAAAACAGCTCATCACATATGTAGGGATACTCTGTGCAACCGCCTTGATCAGCACCTCCTTACCTGCTCTTGACAGCACCTTTTCCTTCCACCCACTCAACTTTTTGCAGACTCTGTCACGAACTGAGGCAAAGATTTCTTTCTTTGCATGACCAATCAGTGTAGGTAGACCTAGATACTTCTCAAACTTATCCACAGCCTTTACTCCCATCCTCTGTTGGATTTGTATAGCTCTCTCTTCAGGTACATTTCGGCTAACTGATAGTTCTGATTTCTCTAGGTTAATAACCTGCCCTGATGCAGCTTCATAATGCTCCAGAATCTTCAGTATAGTAGTCGCCTCCTCCAGTGTTGCTCTGGTGAAAATGACACTATCATCTGCAAATAACAAGTGGCTAATTGGGGGAGCTCGATGGCAAATCTGCAGACCATGAATCCGGCCTTTAGCTTCATCTTGTTGTATGAGTGCGGAGAAACCTTCCGCGCATAGCAGGAATAAGTATGGGGATAAAGGATCCCCTTGGCGAAGGCCTCTCTCCGGCTGGAATGTCACACCTGGCACACCATTAACCAAAATAGAGAAACTGCTTGTGGAAACGCAGTTCATAATTAATTGTACCTAGGAAGGAGCAAAACCAAGCTTTAGCATAATACTTTTTAAGAAGAGCCATTCAACACGATCGTAAGCTTTGCTCATGTCAAGCTTCAATCCCAGCCAACCTCGTCGGCCCTTTCTCCTCTTCTTCATATAATGGAAAATTTCAAAAGCTAATAGAGCATTATCAGTGATGAGTCTACTCGGTACAAAAGCACTTTGATGATGACTAATAATATCAGGTAGAATGAGTTTTAGCCTATTAGCAAGGACTTTTGACACTAATTTATAAAGGACATTACAAAGACTGATAGGACGAAAATGCGAGCAAGACTCAGGTGTATGGACCTTAGGAATTAAAGAGATAAAAGTGTGATTAAGACACGAAATATCAGATCCTGAATTAAGGACACTAAGAACACAGTGAGACACAGAGTCACCAATGATATGCCAGAATTTTTGAAAGAAGAGGGTCGGCATACCATCAGGTCCCGGGGCTTTGGTAGGATGCATTTGTTTTAAGGCTATGTATACTTCATCTCTAGTGAAAGGTTGGGACAGAGTCAGGTTTATATCCTTGGTTACACGACTTATCACGCTGTTCAGCACATTCTCCAGATGCCGAGGGTTGCTGGTACTAAACAAGTTCCTGTAGTAATTAGTTAAGACATCCTCGATCTGCATCTGTTTAGTCGCCCACCTTCCACTGTCATCCTTGAGCCTGCGAATACGATTTCGCTTTCTCCGTTGTGTGGCTTTCCCATGGAAGAAAGAAGTATTCTTATCCCCATGTTGTAGCCAAGATACACGAGATCGTTGCTGCCATTTTATTTCCTCCAACCGTTCAAGTTCTTCAATTTGGGCTTGAGTTTCACGTATCTCTCTTACTACCAACTCAGTCATAGAATACACATCGTTTCTATCTCTTAACTAAAACATCATTTCTGTTTATTTACCCAATAGCAAAAAATTTCAATGATTCAACCTTTTATCTAATTAAATCTTTTTTCTTTTTCACTTTGATATTGTTTTCATCGGTGGAATACTTTCAAATATAAAGAGTGAAAAGTTGGAAAGCTAAAGATTTTATTTAATTAAGATTTACATTGTGAAAAAGCTTTTTGGATGCGGATTGTATATCTTTGCTTAAATAAGTTTTTTTTAAAAGATAGATGATTAAGAGATCACTCATTTAATACCAATTAGTGCCGATAAAATATTAAACAATATAAAAAAATGTTTTTTCATTAGAATAAAATGAGTTTAGCAGTCTTGTTGCTATGCCACATTTATGATTTTGTTCATTTATCGTACTACCAAGAGTTGAAATAATAACTTATGGTTTATTGCAAACATATGCCTAGTATTTATATGAGAAAAAAAAATCTAGTCTCTAATATTTTAGTTTATGCCTTAGGCAATATTTTTTTTATAAATCTATCATTGGTTGAAACATAATTGATTACAAAAGGTTATATTTTCCCAAAATACTCCCATCTTTTTTCATAGTTGATCTTCTTAGGAGTTAATGGTGGTCCTATTTGGTGCCACTTGTGTTTCTTTGCATATACGGGTATTTTTTGGGCCGTAGTCATTTGTTTAGTATCAAATTTGGATTGGATTGTTCTTTTTTTAGAGTTAAAGAAGCCTTATGTTTATTACGAAAGATCATATAAACTCAGTATTTCAAATTGATCAAGAATGAAGAAAAGTCAAATATGACACTAAGGAGGGGTAGTAGTAAGAGACATATGCAGATGATACCAATATGCAATGTTTGTTGGGAATGTTGTGAGGTTCACTAGAGGTCATGAAAAGTCTCCACATAATTTTACTCTGAATGTGCTTTATGATTGGAGGGATCAAAATTATCCTCATATAATTCTCTTTGCAATGAATAATATGAGCTAACATGTACTTATAAGTTAAATATATCAATTACAACGGGTTAATTACATTTTATTCCCTGAACTTATGTCTCAAAACAAAAGTCACCTGAACTTTTTACCCAACATTTTACCACCTCAACTTCTATATTGTTACATTTACACTGCTCAGTTTGTTGAAATTAAGTTTTCATAGGTTACTACCGCCAGGTGGTAATTTGCAAAATTGGGAAGTTAAAAAAATAAAAAAGAGACACGTAAATAATTTAACATTATTGCCTTTTTTGCACCTTCATGTCTATCTCCCTTTGCATTTCTCCCCTTTTTCCCTCCAAAACTATGCTGCCATTTTCGTTCTTCCTCTCATCCCAAACAACATATCTCCCATCCAAATTCCAAACCTCTACAAACTCATAAACACAACACAATCATGTCTACCTATTCAACAAATAATTTCACAAATCAAATACAGTCAAACAAGAGTATAATTTTAAGTTTACTTAGCCAACCATCTCCTCACATATACAAAATGATAGTCATTGAGTTTGTTTCTCAATAGATACATAAAGATAACAATACTATATGCCATTTGAGTTCCATCAATATTATAGTGGCAATAAAAAAAATTAGCATGAATTCACTAAATTATGTGCTAACAAAAGATGATTTACATACTATTGGAATGGAATGCATTTAAGATGATTTACATGGAATGCATTTAAGATGATGTCAGGGCTTCCTTAATTTTGTTGCAGGGTATTTTTTATGCAAAGTGCAAGGCTTTATAGTAGGATTAGAATTATTAAATGGCATCTTTGCAGATTGCCTTGAGCTCACAGTTGGCAACTAACATAAAAAAACGTGAAAAATAAGTTAAAATCGAAATATTGCTTAGACAACATCACAGAAACGCAAGCCTTGCACTTCATTTTATTTTCAGAAAATACCATTTGAAGTCCACAACAAATAATAAAGAAGACTCTTGTAAATAATATCTTGGATTGTACTTTCTAGTTTTTTTTTTATACTAATTGTACTTTCTAGTTAAAGCTTAGACACTAAATAACACCTTCTAGACCTCTAACAAGACTCTTATTGTCACGGGGTCATTACCCTCTCCCCAAAAGGTCAACCTAGTAGGGGTGTGCAGCACCCCTGTATATATGGCCTAAGACCTTCCCCTTCCTTTCCGATGTGGGATTCCGTCACATTCTCCCCCACCGAATCCGACGACGCCCTCATCGTCGACCAGGCACCCTGCCTACTCCGTCCCCACGGAGTGCTTGGCGTGACATCGGAGTTGGGTCGGGTCGGCTCCGCTACCACTTGTCACGGGGTCATTACCCTCTCCCCAAAAGGTCAACCTAGTGGGGTGTGCAGCACCCCTGTATATATGGCCCAAGACATTCCCCTTCCTTTCCGATGTGGGATTCAGTCACACTTATAGTGTATTATAAAGAAGAAAAAAAAAAGAATAAATCAGTTGGTAGGTTGATTTGAAAAACCACTATTTCTATAAGATGCATTCCCAACAGGATGTATTGAGCCCCCAGATGGTAACTGTTATAATAAAAAAACAAATTAATATTGTAAAATTTGTTAGGCAGTACTTTGTTAATATTATTAATATAATATATTATGTGCAGAAAATAAAAAAGAATATCACAAAGCACTTAATATATTGACATAAAGAACCATCAATTCAATTCCATGCATTCCTAGCCGAAGCCGAAACTATCCCTCCACTCTATGACACGAGTAAGAACAAGGGGATACAAATATTATTTTCTTACTATCGTGAGTTTTCTAATTATTTTCTTACTCTATCAATAATTTCTAGATATATTTATAAATATTCCTTTACAAATTAATCTTGCTACTTTATGTATTAGAATATTATATTCAAACATATATATAGTAGTTGGACTGGCACCATACTGATCTTCGGTTAGCTTAAAATCATATTTATTAGTCTAATGTGCATTCTAAACCATTTCACCACAAAATGACGGAAATTATTAGAAATTCAGTCAAAAGAAAAAAAAAACAAATAGTCTAAATATCCAACCCTAACAGCGAAAAAATATCATTTAAACTTTCAAAGATAATAGGTTTTTTTGTTGGCCAAAGGTAATTCACAGGTTAACTTCAAGAAATAAATTAAAAAGCATATTGGCTTTAATAAGCATACCCTCCAAAATCACTATCTTGTTATCCATGTAAACTTAAACCACAAATAGACAAATAGGATCTTTTGGTCAAGAAACCCATAAGATAGACTACAACCTTGGAGAAACTCACCATAAGAAAGCTTTGTGGTCCAAAAGAAGAAAATATAGAGTAAAAGCCTTACCTCAGCAAGAGTGCAAATTACGTAGTAAAAGGTCCCGATGATCATCTCTATCGCTCCATCTCCATGCATTGGTCGGTATATAAACCGTCCCTCACCGTCCAACAGCACAATCGGTCTACCATTGTAGCTTTTTTTATGCATGCAACATAGAAATTACATGCGAGAAGAAGGCAAGAGGAGATGATGAAGAAAGGAAGAAGAAAGGTTAAACTTGGGAGAAAATAGGGTTATGATGGTGTTAGTTGGATTTGGTGCATAGTTTTCTATGTTTGAAATTTGACTGGCACAATCTGAACACTTGTAATTCATCCGTGCATCCCGTTAATGCATTTCACGAAAACCGCTATGAGGTTAATGGATCTACTTAAATATCTTAAATTAAGAGTTGAGTTAGTAAAATTTTGGGAAACAAAGTTTAGGTGGTTTTTTGTTTTGAAACATAAGTTCATGGTGTAAAATGTAATTAACCCAATTAAAGCCCTCAATTCATTATGGCTATTGGAAGATCAATGTAGTAAGCTGGGATCTGCATGAGGGGGCATGTGCAGAAATGTGCATGGAGAATGGTTGGCAGGTTTTATGGGCAACAACACTGACTACTCAAGGTTTAAGGCGGAACTTCTTGCTATTTAGCAAGGCTACAGTTGGCTGTGAATTTGGATGCTCAACTGGTTATTGTGGAGTCAGAGGCGCATAGTATTGTACAATGGCTTTTGGATGAGTGTGATTGGGGAGGTGATAGGGCTAAATTAACTTTGGAAATTCAACGTCTTTTGAATGATCATAGTCGTTGGTCTTGCACTTTTGTACATGCTAATGCAAACTTAGTAGCAAATAGGATAGTAGTTTTAGCCCCAAGTTTTTGTCATGTTACGACATATTAATACAATACATCCCGATTTCGACCAAAAAGCCCTCAATTCATTTTGCCTATATCCAAATTCCCAAGACATGATATAGTTGATGATACTTAACTGGTTCAATAAAAAATTCTCTTTATTTACTTAGTTGTGCAACTCTTAGTCTTAGTTGAATACTTTTGTCAAGAATCTGAGAAATTTTTTTAAGTTCATATCCATATTAATTTTTTAGACTTTTTAGGTGAAAAAAACAATCTAAAACAACCCGAAGCATATTCGTCTCTAGAATCTCGATGAATTTCAAGTCATGGATCGACAATAGTTTAAATGTGATGGAGAGCAATATTGATTTCCTAATAATGTTGTTTACTCGGGATTAAATACTTATTAGACAAAGTTATATTGAGTTGTGATTATACAATTTTTAAACAATAATAAATGATTTAGCAATAATTATACATAAAAGCAAATTTAGTGTAAAAACTGAGTAAGGTAGTGGGACTGGATAATTTGATTATTCTAATATAGAATTATATATTTTATCTTCTTTAATTTTATTTCTTTTGCATTCTCTTGCGCAAATATAAAAATATCATTATCACTTTTAAAAATAATTTTTAAATTTCACATTTTGCACATATAAAAACATCAATTTTCAAAATAATTTTTTTATTTCTCATTTAGGACATATAGAAACATCATTCTAGCATTGTTTTTTGTTCCACACCTTTGCACATATCTTATTATTACTAATAAAAACTAAGAATGATACTTGACCTCGTGAGATTTTAGAATTCATTAATTTTTAGAGAGTGTACAAGTATCATGATGTAAAAATAATATTGTCTCCGAATTTCAATTTTTATATACATGTATAGATTAATTAATATGTAATATTTATTGATTGACATGTATAACAACAATACAAGATTGTAAATTAAAAAGTATAATTAATATCTAATATTTATTGATTCATTAATTTTCCAAAGAAACATCCTTCTCGTGTGCTCTATCTTTTTCATGCGCTTTTTTTCTTATTATTTATTGAGGGAATATTATTACTTCTTAAAGAAGAGAACTCATGATTAGAAGGACTTCTCATATTTATAAGTATTAATTACAAAATACAAATATTAATTGCAACTACAAAAATAATGTAAGCATCCAAGATGCTAATACCTCATTTAAACCACCATACCAACCCCATTTTATGTCAAACTAGTAGGCGAACCTTTGTTCAAGTTTGTGGTAAACTAGATACTCGGGGAACAGTCCGAGCAGTCATCGAAATTCGGTAATAACTACCTTGGTTCAGGAAATGACAAGAAGGCTTCAGCCGGAATTCCTGAAATCTTTCAGAAATGAAAAACATGATAGAATTAGTCGAGCCATAAGAAGAAGTTCTTAGGTTGCCTTGGTCTTCTAGGAATAATGTTTCTTCCATTGGAGTGACAAAGAACCTAGACGAATAGAGTTCGTCGACAAAAATCAAACGAGGGATTCTACCGAGTTCGCTCGATAATTCCTCTGGCCGCTCATTCACCAAGCTATAAGCTAATCGATTCCTCCTTTCGAAGGAGGCACCCTCAACGAAAAAGACAGTAGTCGGAGAAGGCATTTTTGTCTCGACCCCCTTTTCACTATTATTTTATTTTTGTAGTTTGTTGTTTATGTTGGTTGTCTTCGTTAACTATTTGACTGTATTTCAATTTTTTAAAACAAATTATACAAATTATTCGTAGTTTGGTGAAGATAATTGCACTTGTCCATTACTAGGTTGGAACATTTACAAATTTATGTGATAAAGAACATGTTGGGCGAAAGTCTGTGATTCTTGAATCAACATAAATTATATTAGAAATTTCTCATATCGTCAAGTCTATAAATATACGTAAAAGAAATAATAAGTTTTATAATAATTAATTCTTAAAATCAATGCAACGAATTAATTTCATAATATTTACTAACCTTGGTATTTATATGGGATAGATAAGACTTTGAGAAATAATTTTTCATTTTGTCCTCTTTCTTTTTGTCCTCTTTTTTTCTTCTCTTGATTATTATTTTGTGGATTCGATGCATCACATGAGATATTGGCAAAATTCCTATTCTCTATATTTTGTATATTTGTTGCAATAATGGCTTCTCCTTGTTGGTGGTTAAATAGATTATAATAACTTCTCTTTTTTCTTTCGGAGCCATAAAAAATATGAGTATAATCGACTCGTATGGGCTGTAAAGAAGATACTTGATTAAGTATCATGAAAAAGGAACACTAACATAAGCAACTTGTTTTTTTTTTTGAAACAACATAAGCAACTTGTTGAAAATAGTTATTTTTAATCAAAAAAAAAAGAGAAACACATAGTCTACCTAATTCAATTTATGTGTATAATTTAATCTTTTTATCAATATCTTCCGGAGAAATTTTAAGAAATTTCTTTTTTTTTGTTTTCTTGAGTATACAATTTATTTAATTTATGTCATGTGGTCAAACTTTTAATAGTTCTTGATTAATTTTGTGGCCTACCATCACTATAACTTTAAAGTATTGTATATAGCATCAATAGTGATGTATGGTGTGTAACGAAGTAACTTTATTCATCTTAAAGCATTAAAACTTGGATGATATAAAGTTTGTCTTGTGCAGGTCCAAAAATTTCAAATACATTACGTAATGGCTATTGTCCAACAAATAAGCACTTCATTACGAGAATTTAATATTTTTATGCATCAATAATTTAATGCAAATTCTATTTGAAGCATAAACAATCGACGACAGGATTAACTTTCTGGCCTATCTCTATAATAACTTTTAAAGCAATATAGACAACATTAAAATTAAATAAAAACATTGAATAAAGATTGAATTAAAAACATAGGATTATGGCCCTCTCACATGTTTGTACTACCTAGTTCGGTTCTTTTAGGTATCTGTATTTTTTTTTTGCCCATCCTATACATGTACTATATCAATCGATTCTATTGTATACCTATACTAAATAAGTTCGTCCCATCGCATCCTTCCGTCCATCTCTCGTCAATTTGACCGTTAACTGATGCCACATGGTGTGACATGTGGCAGACTCGATGCCACGTGGCGTGACTGGTGGCAAATTATTGGCCCCCCACATCCCTATAATATTTTGTTCAGTTCCTTTATGTACTTGTACTTTTTTTTTGGCCCATCGTATACTTGTACTATATCAAATGGTTCTATTCTGTCCTTCTATCAATCTAGCCTAACGGACTTCAACTAACGTCGGGTGACTTTTGTCATGTGGAATTTTTGTGGCCCCCACTAATCGATAAAGTAATAAAAGGTTAATTAAGGTTAATTTTTTGCGAAAAAAGAGAAAAATGTTTTATGCTCTCAGAATCACCAATAATTTTTGTGGGTCACACTAATCGATGAAATAATTTTTGCTTTTATAGAATTTTGAAACTGAAAAAAGTAGTAGAAAGGTTAACTAAGATTAAGTACAGGTATAAGATGGGCCAAAAAAAAAGTACAGGTATATAAAATAACCGAATAAAATAGTATAAGAATATAGAGGGCCAATAATTTGCCACATGTGATGCCATGTGGAATCACGTCTGCCACATGTCATGCCACGTGGCATCAATTAACGGTCAAGTTGACGGGAGATAGACGGAAGGATACAATGGAATCGATTGATATAGTAAAGGTATAGGATGGACAAAAAAAAAGTAGATGTACCTAAAAGAACAGAACTAAATAGTACAAACATCCGGGAGGGCCATAATTCAAAAACATAATTGTCAACTTTTAAAAGAAATACCTCAAGACATATTGAAGATAGTAGTAATCGAAATTTCAATTGTCTTATATAAATGATTATGAGTTTATATTTCTGGATGCTCTGTCTATATATATATGCATATCATTAGAATCTGATTTGTAATTATATTCCTCTGCAGATTTTGGAGTGAATTAAACCGACTTATATAATATAATAATATAATTCTTAATTTTTTAAAATCTGATGGAGATGGGTCAACTCTTTCCGTTGGATGGTAGGATCCATTCTTTAGAATAGTTTTTTTAATGATCATTAAGCCATTAATTTAAATATAACAATAAAAAAGAATGATATTTTGGTATTTCAATTTTGTAAGTTTTTGTAACTTCGTGCTTTTATATAGTATGGATAGATAGATATAGATATAGATAACCACCAAATATATATATATAAGGAGAAAAATCCTAAGGGGCATGGGCACCCCTTGCTCTCCTTTGGTTCCGTCCTTGCCTCACTCTCATAAATATTCTGCTAGAGAATTAAGTTTGAAATATATAATAGCATGGTAAATAAAAATATATCAAGTATATGGTTAAAAATTATAAATTTTCCAAGTGGTAAGCGACTTTGTTTCGTTTAAGCAGGTCTCGGGTTTGAGCTTTTATGTATGCAAAAAATTCTTATTGGAGAGACTTACCCACTATAGCCACATAGGTGACTCTAGTGGGATTCGGATTAGTCAGGCTATATTGAATGGGCTACCAAAAAAAACTATAAATTCAATCATTTAACTTCAAATATATTTCAATAAATTTAAATTTGAAAAGGTAACAACACATATTAGAAACCAAGTCCTACCGACGAAAACATAACTTCAAAGTATATGTTTTAAAATTTACAAAATTGTATAATTAAATTGAGAAAAAAGTTTTTTTTATGTCCTTTCACTTTATCGATTTCGCATTTGTTGTCCCTTCTCGTTTAATTTCACTCATGATGTCCCTGAACTTTCAATTTACCGGGTCATGTTGTCCCTTTTATCCCTTCCAGCCGATGGATTGTCATAGTCCTGACACGTGTCATATGGAGCCCACAGGTCGCCCTTTTAAAATTCTTTTCCCCTAAAATTAAATTTCTAAAAATCTTTTTACATCATTAATTAATTAATAAAAACATAAATCCAAAAAGAAAAAACACCCCAGCCATCACACAGAACCACCACCGAACCAACTACCAACAGCATCTCCATACCCACAACTACCCACCGGTGACCGGAACACCACCACATAGCAACATCCACCACCCAGAATACCACAGCCCATATCTACAACAGCATCATCGGAGACATCACAAACCATCCCAAATCCACACCCGATTCAATCACAGAGCCACAACCCAAAAATACAAAATCACAACCAAGACCGATTAGTCCAATCCAACATGAATCGGGTTAGAGGAAGGGAAAGAAACTATGGAAAAGAAAGGGGTGTCGCCAGGTCTTACCCACACAACGATGCGGTCAACTGTCAGATAAGGTAAAACAATATCATAGGATATTACATCTGTTAGTCCAGTCTGTAGAAGTGGTGCATTTCTTTATGAGGCGACGATGAATGACAGATTGAGGTCAGGTCTGTAGCCGGAGTGGAGACCATTGGTGAACATGATGACCGCTAAGCGCAAGAAGATCGGGGCTTTTGTGGTTCGCGCTCTACTCCTTGACGGCAGCCCTTGTTGCAGAGGAGGACTAGCAGTAGCACTGCGTGAGGCAGCGCGTCACGGGCGGCAGAAGGTAGGGGAGAGGGAGAGAGTGTTGGTCGTCCCACCTCGGACTGATGGCGACCACCGCCAGAGGCGCCGCGAATACGAGATAGAGGAGAAGCAAGAGGGAGGAAGAGGAAAGAGAGATGGGGAAGGCGAGGGGAGAGGAAGACGAGGAAGGCTTGGACTCGGCTGAGTCGGCGACCGGGATGAGCAGCTCCCGATCTCTCTCTCGGTCTCTACTGGTCATCACGATAACGGATTTCTCATCGCCCATCAGTTAAACGAAAACGACACCGTTGTAGCCAACTATCCACAAATCCCTAGCTGTTCGTTGGCAAGTCTCCGCCCGTAACTCCGCCCTCCACCTCACTGGGTAAGTCTTTGGATGGATAGAAGATGGAATGAAAAACAATGTTTGGGTCTTTTTCCTTCTTTTTCATTTGGGTGGGTTTTGGGTTTTTTTTTCTTTTTTGTTAATTATTCTATTTGTTTCATTGTAAGCACTGATTTGTGGGAAATAAACAAAATGGCTTTGCTTTGCGCGTTTCTAACTGGAAATGGAAATACCTTTGGCTAAAAATGGGGGTAGGGTCCATGTGATGCATAAATTAATATTTATTTTTTGAAAAATTTATAATTTAAGTAAGAATTTTAAGAAATTAAATTTAGAGAAAAGAAAACGAAAAAGAATTAAAAAATGGCAGCCCGTGACACGTATCGGCACCTTAGTAATCGACCTGCAATAGTGGGTAAAATGGACATGGTGACCCGGTATGTAACAGCCCGGGCAATTTTTTCGCATTTTTACCGGTAACGTAAAAAGTTTTTACACAGTTATTTACCATTAAAATTAATCTTGGGTAATTAATTTATGGTAACTTGTGCATCGGATTCCGAAACCGAGCTCTGTCCCACGTTCGAGATTTATCTGCGGATTTTATGGACCAAGTTTGAATTTTTCGGGTCCAGGAATCTTCGAAAAAGACGGGTTTATCCTCGGGTTATTGGACCAGAAATAAAGTCAAGGGGGTAATGGTTATTTTCTGGTCCGGACAGAACCCGCCTCACATGCTGCACAGTATTAAGGCTGCCGCCGCCTTCTACTGTGAAGCTTGTGAGCAGATTGTAAGACCCGTGCTGCCAGTACTTTGCCCGTGCCTCATCTATATTTGCAAGCCTTTAGCTCATAACATTCTACTTCCCAATATCACCATCATCACTTCCTCTGCAAAAACTCTACAAACACAAACTACCCAGTATCTCCTTCACTCCTGCAACCAAAACTCACCCAGTGCAACTCACCTGTGAAAGAAAACCAACCAGGAAAAAAAAAGAAAGCACACACCCTCAGCAAAACGTTGCCGTTTTGGCAACAACCCCACACCCTACCTCTTTTCTCTTCCCGTGAACCACCACCACAACCCGAGACCACCACAGCACCGCCACCACCAACCTCTCCTTCTTCTCCCTGCACCTCGTCGCCGACCTTTCGCCGCACGCAGCGCCCGAGTTCGCCGCTGCAAGACGCTATCGTGAAGAGACCCACAGCCGCGAGCCTCCACGCGACACCACTTGCAATCGCGCCTCACGCCGCCTCCGTCTGTGCCGCTGCCATGCCTCCCTGCACCTTCTCGCAGTCGCTGGTGCCTCACACCACCGTCGCCTCGCCGATCCGTGCCTCCCCGTCCCGTCGTGCCGTCGATCCGTGCCACTACAGCTCACGAGGTGAGCTTAGGTGTTGGTGACCCGATTGTGCAGCGGGTCCAGGTCGACCCAGATGAGCTGACCCGCGGATCTGGGCTTGGTACTTCCACTAAGTGTGTGTGGTTTGAATAATGGTCCCCGAGTATGGGTGACGGATGTTGTCTTGGTACTTCTGCTGTATTTGAATTTACTGTGTAGTATTTTACTGCGATGTACTATCTGTTCTATCAATAAGAATAGTTTCGGCGTGTTTACTGTATCTGGTAAATACGGGTCGGGGCGCTTCATTTTGGTAGCGGAGCAGGCAGTAGGTCATTAGGGACATAACTGTGATTGCTTGATTGTTTGCTTGTGCATAAGATCTATTCACGACATGATATAACATGCATGCATATACATTCCCATATAGGTAAGATGAATGGATCCGGTTGGAGGGAATCAACATGCTGGAGTTCACCTAGATGACGATCCGTTATCAGTGGATCAACCGCAGCAAGTTGCGGGAGGTCCGGAACATCCTCTGATTGTTCCTTTGGGAGACCCTACGCAGATGTTAAACGTGGTAACTCAGATTCTGCGAAGGCAAGATGCCAGGGATGCACGTATCGATGCTATGGAAGCTCGGGAATAGGAAAACTAGGGACCAGTCGAGGATCCAGTGTATATGAAGCTGGAAAAGCTTGGGGCAGAGATTTTCACCGGTGTTACTACACCACAGGATGCTGATCAGTGGCTCAGAAAGATGAATAGGGTTATGCTGAAACTGACGTGCAGGAATGACAAGTGGGCCAGATATGTCGCTGCTATGTTTAGAGGAGATGCCGTTGATTGGTGGGAGTCTACAACCAGGGACCTGCCGACACCTATCACTATGCCATGGAATCAGTTCATGGAGATGTTCCTAAGGAAGTTTGTTTCTGAGGCGTACCAGGACCAGCTGAGACGAGAGTTTTTGGGACTGCAACAGGGGGCAAAACAGATGGTCAATGAGTATGAGATCAAGTTCAACCGCCTGTCCATCTATGCTAGTGAGTTTGTATCTACTCCGGAGGCCAGATGTAAACATTTCTGGGATGGTCTTCGATCTGGTATCCAGACAGTCATGGGGTGCAAGGTTTATGAGACTTACCAGGACATGCTATTATATGTCTTGAGAGCCGAGATTATCTGGCTAGACAATGAGAGAGAGCAACAGGAGATCCGTAAGAGGCAAGCTGCATAGAGTTCTGGGGGACAGAACAAGAGGTTCCAGACACTAGCAAACCGGTCAGGATATGGACAGAGCTGATTCATGCCAGTAAGTCAGGGACGTGGATGGAACAACAACACCTACAACCGAGGCAGTTCTTGGACTCAGTCTGGAGGGACTTCATCTGGGAATACTCGCCCGAGACTTCCTCTATCTCAGGTGAGGTGCTATGAGTGTAACGAAGTTGGGCACTACCGATATTTTTGTCCCAAGTTGGGAAGATCTGGAGGTACAGCACCTGCTCAGACAGTGCAAGCTTTAGTTGCCAGTGTTCCTAGTGGTTCTGGAGTTGACCGAGGCCAAGGACGTGGAGTTGTTCCTGCTAGAACCCAGTCAGCCATAAATCAGAGTGCAGTAGTGTCGAGAGCATTTGTGATCACCGCTGATGAGGATCCAGAGAATGTCGATGTTATAGCAGGTACTTTTATAGTCTTTGGTAGCATTGCTTATACTTTGATTGATCCTGGTGCTACGCATTCATTTGTCGCGCAAAGTTTTGCAATACAACATAACTGTACAGAAGAGAGTTTAACTTGTCCGATGAGATTTAGGTGACATGCGGGTATAGTGGTCAGGTTAACCCATGTGTGTAGAGACGTTTCTCTTTCGTACGACAATGAGGTTTTTCTTGCACGGTTGGTTATGATGAACATGGGAGGTTTCAATATTATTCTGGGGATGGATTGGTTATCCAGGTACAGTGCTATGGTAAACTGTCGAACCAAGGAAGTGCTGCTGACATCCGATGGTGGGCGACAAGTTTTATTGACAGGAATTGGGAGCGCTGCTGCTACATGTAGTATCTCTGCTAATCAGGATTTCGGAATGAAGCCACACGGTCCAGATGCTTTGTTGTCTCATGTCAAGGGTGAAGAAGTTCAGACTCCGATTTTAGGGGACATCACAGTTGTGAGAGAGTTTTCAGATGTGTTTTCGGAGGATCTACCTGGATTACCACCTGACAGGGAAGTTGAGTACACCATTGATCTGATGCCGGGAGTGACACCTATCTCGATGGCACTATATCAGATGGCACCGACAGAACTTCAGGAGTTGAAGAAACAGTTAGATGAGCTGCTTGAGAAGGGATTTATTAGACCTAGTACATCACCTTGGGGATCACCAGTGCTGTTTGTTAAGAAGAAAGATGGCAGTTTATGAATGTGTGTGGACTACCGACAGCTGAACAAAGTGACAGTGAAGAACAAGTACCCGTTTCCCAGGATTGATGACCTCTTTGATTAGTTACAGGGAGCTATCGTATTTTCCAAGATTGATCTTCAGTCTGGCTACCATCAGGTCAAGATTGCAGAGAAAGACATACCGAAGACAGCCTTCCGTGCTCGGTATGGTCATTTTGAGTTCACAGTGGTTCCTTTCGGCTTGACCAATGCACCTGCAGTTTTCATGTGCTTGATGCACTTGGTCCTGAATGAGTTCTTGGACAAGTTCGTGGTAGTCTTCATCGACGATATTCTGATATACTCCAAGAGCAAGGAAGAATATGAAGAGCACCTGAGAATAGTACTACAGAGGCTGTGAGAGAAACAGTTGTATGCCAAGTTCAGTAAGTGTGAGTTTTGGCTTGAAGAGGTTGCATTCTTTGGACATGTTGTATCCAAGGATGGGATTAAGGTTGACCCTACCAAAGTGGAAGCTGTTCTAGAATGGGAGCCACCCAAGACGGTACCCGAGGTCAGAAGTTTTCTTGGCCTTGCAGGATATTACCGGAGATTCATCGAGGGTTTTTCCTTGATAGCCAGTCCTATGACCAAGCTATTGAGGAAAGATCAAGCCTTTGTATGGAGTGAAGCCTGCCAGAAGAGCTTTGACGAACTGAAGAAGAAGTTGACATCAGCACCAGTCTTGATAGTACCTAAGCCAAGAGTAGAGTATGTGCTATTTTGTGATGCTTCAGGCCTTGGTTTGGGAGCAGTTCTGATGCAAGAGGGTCGAGTGATTGCCTATGCTTCGAGACAGTTGAGGCCACATGAGAAGAATTATCCGATACATGATCTAGAGATGGCCACAGTGATCCTTGCTTTGAAGATCTAGCGACATTATCTGTTTGGAGAGAGATGCCGGATTTTCACAGACCATAAGAGTCTCAAGTACATCATGACTCAGAAGGAACTTAACCTACGACAAAGACGTTGGGTTGAGTTGCTGAATGATTATGATTGTACTATTGAGTATCACCCTGGAAAAGCTAATGTTGTAGCAGATGCTTTGAGCTGGAGACAACCAGAAGATGCTTCCACGACCTACTCGGTATCCTCTCTTATCGAGTTAAGGAAGATGGGAGTTGATTTGTCAGTGGACGAGATAGGAGCTTTTTTGACTCATATTGAAGTCAAGTCTAACCTGAGAGGCTGGATTGTGGAACTACAAGATGGAGATCCCGACTTGATCAAGCTGAAGGAAGCAGTTCGCAGTGGAAAAGAAGACAAGTTTCACATAGCCGAGGATAGTGCATTGATGCTGGGGAAACATCTATGTGTACCCAGTGTTGGTGACCTGCGCAGTTAGATTTTGGAAGAACGACATATGACGCCGTATGCTATGCACCCTAGAAGCACCAAGATGTATCAGAATTTGAGGAGTCATTTTTTGTGGCCGCGTATGAAGAAAGATGTAGCCGAGTATGTGGCTAAGTGTATCACTTGTTAGCTGGTAAAAGTCGAGCATCAGGCTCCAGCAGAAAAGTTAAGAACTTTGACAGTGCCAGAGTTGAAGTGGGAGATGATCACTATGGATTTTGTGGTCGGATTACCATTGAATCGGAGACAGCATGATGCCATCTGGGTTATCGTTGATCGACTTACAAAATCAGCTCATTTTCTCCCCATCCGACTGACAGACACCCTAGACAAGTTGGCGAGACTATATGTTGCAGAGATTGTGAGACTACACAGAATTCCTAAGTCCATAGTATTAGACAGAGATCCGAGATTCACATTGCGGTTTTGGAAGAGTTTGCAAGCAGCTTTGGGTACGAAGCTGAGTTTCAGTACCGCGTTTCACCCCCAGACAGACGGACAGCCAGAGAGGACTATTCAAACACTGGAAAACATGTTAAGGGCTTGTGCTCTTAATTTCAGTGGGAGTTGGGATCAGCATTTGCCTTTAGCGAAGTTCGCCTATAACAACAGTTTTCATTCCAGTATTGGCATGCCACCGTTTGAAGCTCTTTACGGAAGGAAGTGCAGAAGTCCGGTATGTTGGGATGAAGAAGGTCTCCGTTTGATTGTGGGTCTGGATTTGGTTAAGCAGACAGTTGATAAGATTTAGATAGTTAAGCAGAGTATGAGAGCAGCACAGGACCGACAGAAGAGTTATGCTGACAAACATCGTCGTGAGATGGAGTACCGAGTGGGAGAAAGAGTTTTCCTCCGAGTTGCGCCTTGGAAGGGTGTTATCAGATTCGGGAAAAGAGGGAAGCTGAGTCCCAGGTACATCGAACCGTATGAGATCGTGGAAAGGGTTGGACCCTTGGAGTACACATTGTCCTTACCAGAAGAGTTGTCACGGATTCATGATGTGTTCCATGTCTCCATGCTGAAGAGGTACAGATCAGATTCGAGTCACGTGGTTACTATAGCAGATGTTGAGGTATCAGAGGATCTTACGTATACAGAGTTGCCAGAACAGATTCTTGCCCGAGAGGTCAGACAGTTGAGAAACTGAGTTATTCCGATGGTAAAAGTTAAGTGGAGCAAGCACTCTGCGAACGAGTCTACGTGAGAAGTTGAGGAGCACATGCGTTCTCAGTATCCGCACCTGTTTTCAGCATCAGAGTGAATTTCGGGGACGAAATTCTTTTAAGGTAGGTAGGCTGTAACAGCCCGGGTAATTTTTTTGCATTTTTACCGGTATCGTAAAAAATTTTTACACAGTTATTTACCATTAAAATTAATCTTGGGTATTTAATTTATGGTAACTTGTGCATCGGATTCCGAAACCGAGCTCTGTCCCACGTTCGAGATTTATCTGCGGATTTTACGGACCAAGTAGGAATTTTCCGGGTCTAGGAATCTTCAGAAAAGCCGGGTTTATCCTCGAGTTATCGGACCAGAAATAAAGTCAAGGGGGTAATGGTTATTTTCTGGTCCAGACAGAACCCGCCTCACATGCTGCACAGTATTAAGGCTGTCGCCGCCTTTTACTGTGAAGCTTGTGAGCAGATTGTAAGACCCGTGCGTTGCCAGTACTTTACCCGTGCCTCATCTGTATTTGCAAGCCTTTAGCTCATAACATTCTGCTTCCCAGTATCACCATCATCACTTCCTCTACAAAAACTCTACAAACACAAACTACCCAGTATCTCCTTCACTCCTGCAACCAAAACTCACCCAATGCAACTCACATGTCAAAGGAAACCAACCAGGAAAAAAAAAGAAAGCACACACCCTCAGCAAAACGTTGCCGTTTTGGCAACAACCCCACACCCCACCTCTTTTCTCTTCCCGTGAACCACCACCACAACCCGAGACCACCACAGCACCGCCACCACCAACCTCTCCTTCTTCTCCCTGCACCTCGTCGCCGACCTTCCGCCGCACGCAGCGCCCGAGTTCGCCGCTGCAAGACGCTGCCGTGAAGAGACCCACAGCCGCGAGCCTCCACGCGACACCACTTGCAATCGCGCCTCACGCCGCCTCCGTCTGTGCCGCCGCCACGCCTCCCCGCACCTTCTCGCAGTCGCTGGTGCCTCACACCGTCGTCGCCTCGCCAATCCGTGCCGCCTCGCCGTCGCGCCGCCGTTCTGTGCCACTGCAGCTCACGAGGTGAGCCTGGGTGTTGGTGACCCGATTGTGCAATGGATCCAGGTCGACCCGGATGAGCTGACCCGCGGATCTGGGCTTGACGCCTTGGACCGGGTTGACTCTCTTGGATTGTTGACCTGGGCTAGGTTGCTGGGCCTGCGTCTGGGCTCCTGTGCGGGCTTGGGTGTGGCTCTGTGAAAAGGTTAGGCTGGTGCTATTTGGCCCAGTCCGGATTTAATATAAAAAAAAAAAGAAAAGAAAGAAATTCTGGAAAGAGGGAAAATGGAGAAAAAAATATAAAAAGGTTTATAATTTTGGGAAATAAATATAATTCTGGAAAAAGTAATAATCTAAAAAATAATATGGAAATTAAAAATAAATTATATCTACCATGGTTTATTATTGTGGAAAAAAATAATATTTTTGAGAAAATAAAAATGGAAAGGGTACTATCAAAGTATTATACCGGAATAATATACGGGTATAAGTATGGTATTATTTTGACACTTGGTTAATAAATGATGAATTATGATGATAATGGAGAAATAACCCGAGGTAGTAACCGAGACGAGTCAGTATTTATTTTTCGGTACACAGTATTAGCATGGCATTTGCATATCACCTTATGTGTGCATATTATTAGTTTGATATAGGAGTTGATAACGAGCAGATACCTGAGGAACCGGACTTGGAGTCTGTTGGGCATTTCCAAAATTGATAATCGGCTAAGGTGAGGATGGATAACCTTTGATATGTGCCCGTAATATTGTGTGTGTTTTGTTGTTTGATTGAACTGCTGGGATGATTATTGTTGGTTATTTGACTGCTATGATGTTGTTGTTGTTGTTGATAAGCTGTGTCATTAGTTTGTGGGTATTGTGTTGAGATTAATGTTGAACTGATAACTGTGGATAATTGAGGAAAGGATAATGAGTATTGGAAATGGAATTGGAATTGAATTTGAGATGATGATTTAATTGTCATGTGGAGAGTAGTGGTACGACTAGATGGTTAGAGGCTAGTTCTATGGTGTCATGGCCGGTTTGGTTTGGTTATTGGGGATGTTGATCCCGGATGATTTGGATATTGGGATGTTGATCCCGGATTGGTTGATATTGGGATGTTGTTCCCGGATTGTATTTTGGCCTGGCATCCGGAATTAGTTAATAGCCAGGTACGACCCTAGCTTGTCCAGTGACAGGGGCCCGGAAGATAAAATTGGTAATAATAATAAATATTCTTTTGGTCTTGGCTCAGTTGTATTTTGGTAGAATCTTTGTGTTGTCTTTGCCTGTAATTACTTCGAAAGTATTATGGATGCCTGCATATCTTTATTTATCCTTGGTCGGTGAGCACTTCAGACTCACCCCTCGCCTGCGGGGTTTCATCCCGTAGGTTAAGTTGTTTCGTAGTTCAGGTACGATTTTCGATGGCTGCTGTTTTCTTCTCCACTTGACTCCGGATCCATACCTCCGCTGCATGTGCATATAAGTCTTCCGCTGCTGTGTAATATATGTTGTTGTGTTGTTGCTTTCCTATAATGCTTATGATGCTGTTTGTACTGGATTATGTTGCTGCTGTTGAGCTAGTGTGTGTGGTTTGAATAATGGTCCCCGAGTATGGGTGACGGATGTTGTCTTGGTACTTCTGCTGTATTTGAATTTACTGTGTAGTATTTTACTGCGATGTACTGTCTGTTCTATCAATAAGAATAGTTTCGGCACGTGTTTACTATATCTGGTAAATATGAGTCGGGGCGCTTCACGGTAAATCGTAAGTTCAGGGACACCACGAGTGAAATTAAATAAAGAGGGACAACAAATGCAAAATCGACAAAGTAAAAAGACAGAAAAAAAATTATTTACTCTAATTAAATTGGTTCATAAACATAAAGATTCAAATAAAGACATATTTACATATATTAGTTTATTATAAAATCAATTTTGAATTTTTGCATGCACTAAGATAAAAATTCGAAACAACTAAAGTGTGTATTAATCAATGTGGGGTTGGTCCAAGTGCCATGTGACTTGGTTCCGCTTAAGCGTGGTCTCGGGTTCGAGTCCTCGTGAAAGCAAAGAATCCTTATTGGGAGTTTCATTCATCATAACCAGGTACGTGATCCGGGTCTTATCTAGATTAGTCAGAGCAAAACTCCGGATACCGTATGAAAAACAAAAAAAAGTGTGCTTTAGATAGAATTAAACATCCCTGACTTTATGTTGAAGTTCTTTAGGTATTCCTTTCCTCAAAACAATATAAAATTGATGCTGAACTCGTCCATGCTTCCTATTATTAATAATCATTTTTCCCGTTGATGGATTGAGACTTAATTCTGGTGGGCTTCCTACTGAGCCTAAGATTAATGATATCTTATTCACTTAGTATGCCATTATTATTTGTTAAGAGCTATAAGAAAGAAATGGGGACAAACAAGTAGTTTTATATGGTAAATATGGTAATTCATTTCCAAAGTTCGTTGCTTTGATCCAATTCAATATGCTCTCTTCTTTATGTTGGCAAGTGTGACCCTTAATGTTAGCCAGTGTTTTTATACATTGAAAATAGTGTTGAACTTGAGGCCCTGAGTTTTCCACAACTTGTGGGCTGAAATTTTGTTCAATTTGAGTCAAAAAAACTTTTCCAACTCCAGTAATTAGCGGACTTCTGTTTGTTATTTTTTGTCAATCAGACAAATTTTGGTCAGTTTATACAAAATTGAAGAAGATTGGACTACTAGATAGCTCACACAAATCACACAATGCCAGGCGTCCTACACGAAGGGGAGGAAAAAAAACAATTTCATTCAGTATAACAATTCTATACAAATATGATAAGTAGTTTTCTTTTTTAGATAAGTAGTTAATAGAGTGCCAAAAGAACTGGATTATGCAATCAAAGCCGGGGAAAGCGAATTCCTATTGACTTTCTAATTTTGGAAGATGCTTAAGCTGGAATTGAACAAAGTTACAACAGTTCTCCCCAGGCTATAAGAAGTGCAAGTCAATGGCTTCTATCAAAAAATTTTCCTACTTAACGCTGCTTCAGTTGAAGCTAACTTTAACCTCTTCTTTCTTAGCGAATCACCTCATGACACTGGTTTCCAACAGACTCCCTTCCTTTGCACGCAACCATGCTTGACAGTCAGACACAAGGAAGAGAAGATGCTCGCATTTCAACTGTTGAATGATCTCTTCATTAGCAGAGAAATCAAAGTTGGTCTCATGAACCTTCTATCTAACACTGCCATCATGATTAACATTCACAGAGCACAAATACGGAAGAAATGATGCAGTAATGCCACGGATGCAAATGCGAAACTCACGCTGGTGTTCTTCACCTCCAAAATGTGGAGCAGTTGAAAGACGGCTGTCCCTATGGCAGAGCCAATAACCTCACAAAGTCATTTAGCTCCTTATAATGAATCACCTCATATAACAATATGCAAAGCTCGCATGGTGTAAGAACAACTGAGTTTTTCATCATTCCCCCCTCATTTGCAGCTGCGAAAGCAAAATCCCCAAAACAGTTCATATTCGTAGTATGCGAGTCAACTTGTAAACCTGCAGCACATAGAAAACCAAGGTGAAATCAACATAGTATGTATTGGACCAAATTGATGTACCCTAAAAGCAGATTTGCGTGAGGGGCATTTTGTTAATGATGGGTCTTTAAGTGACGAAGCTAGACCAAATTTTTTAAGGGGGAAACAAAAATGGAATGCATCCAAATTTTTCTGTAATTATACTTTTAGGATAAGAATTTATAACAAATTATCAAAGATTTTAAATGCAAATAGTTAAAAAAAAAAAAAAACTTAGGCAAACGTACATCAAGAAATAAACTATAAACTAATTAATATCATTACAAATAGTTACTAGTTAAATATAATAATATTTCATAGATTGAATGATAATATATCATCACATATAACCTTAAGATCTCACATGGAAAACTTTGAAACTTTGGTAGGGGGAAGAGCAGCCCTGGTCGCCCCTAAACCAGCATTGGAATTTGGAAGGGTATGACATGTACCAACTTTGTCACTATAACATGAAAAGCAGGCATCGCTTGTAGTGCAAAAGCATCTACAAAATGCAAAATCGTAGCTGATATTCTTTTATTTCAAAATTTATATCTGTTTTTGCGAGTATAAAGTCGTGTGGCTGCAGTTGCTATGCCTCATTACAGTGCAGATGAGCAACAAGCAACGCATTTGGCAACGGCAGATCTTTGGGTTTGGGTGAGTGTGGCATATATATCAGGAGGACGACTTGATGATATACTTCTTCACAAGATGTTCGTGAGAGATTAAAGAACGATTGAAGGGTGTATGGAACTATAATACTGCACACGTTTTGTGTTCTAGCTCAAGTCTTCTAGCCCTCTAGGAACATAGCCAATCTCCATCCTTGAAGCTTGGCACAAGGTATGCTACAGCAAAATTGGTTGCTTCGGCTTTTAAGTTATGTAGGTGAAATTAGGGAGGAGAAAAAAAGCAACATGGAACTTTTCACAGGGACAATTCAAGGAAAGACTGACTAAAACGTTGTTTTGAACCTGTTGCAATTTTGTCCACAGCCCTAGCTCCCAGGTTCAAACTCTGCTGTTCAGTTGGGATGGAGATATACATTGAGGGTTAGGGTATTATCTCTGTTGAATATATATACACTGGTTCCTTTCTAATCGTGTTCATAGACAAGCCGTAAAGTAAATCCTTTTTCAGGATTCTAAGAGTTTTCACTCCTAGCAAAACAGTAGACACCCACGAGTTTGAAAAAGCTGGAGTGACGAAAGCACGAGAGCTTGATTTCATACGAATAGCATTATAATACTTGCGTAAGCAAATTACCAACCTGAGCAGTTCTACTAGGCAAGGGCACTTGTAAGCAGTTCTTGAGGCCATCAACACTGTGAATATGGAGATCCAAATACCAGGGTAAAGGGTGAAAACAAGCAACATTATGCAGAAAAATTATTTTTGATCTGGACAAAAAGATTAAAAAAAAAACACAATTAACTACCGTTTGCTGATAGTTCTTTGAAGATATTGCTCGGCCTTTATAAGCCCTCTACCAGCATACTTCTCCTCGTCAGTATTCAGGATGATCTATGCCATCACAAAACGCATTAGTTGAACTAAGTAGGTCCAGAAGAATGATAGTTGACAAAATGAAAGTTGTTCACTATTTTTATGACCTGTAGTCCCATACAACAAATTAAAAACTCTGCAGCATTAAAATAAATGAAATAAAAGAAGCAGATGATATCACTACATACTTGATACTCCCCAGCTTCTTCCACACCAATACTGTATCTTTCATATCCATTGCTTGGATGAAAATTGAATACAAATAGTAAAGGACCCCTTATATAAGAGATTACCTGTAAACCAGAAACAACATGCTCTGCGTCATACTAATTATCATGTCTCAAAAATTGTAGTGCCAATGCACCAGAAACTAATATAGGAGACCTGATTTACAAAAACAGCTTTGCAGTGTGTTTTTCATTCATAAATACAGCCTACTGAATGAAAGATGCAAGAATATGTCTTGGACAGACCTGTCAACTTATCTAGTACAAAGGCAGAGCAGACACTGATGTGCAAGAAGTAACCAATGGAAAGAGAACGTAATCCCTTACCATGGTAGCATCATTCACATGATGGATATTGGGCAAGCGTCTTGAGAGCACCCTTTGATTTTGATCCAATTTCATCAGGTCCTGCAGGGAAAGAAAACATCATGCAACTCCTAAACTAATGGGTATTGTTTTCTTCAATGTAATGTAATTCCAGATACACTGATGAAAACAAATTTAGATCTTTAACTATTAAGAAACTCATAGTCTGCATGTTTCAAGATATTACCAAAGGCATCAAGAGAGGGAACAGAAGAGAGTGGGAAAAAAGAGTGTACATGTTTATATGGACACTAGGTTCAAAGTATCAAAGCCAGCACCTTATCGAAGGAGAATAAACTACGATGCAAGTCTCCTTTTTCTAGAAGATCCCAACTGCGTGTCGCAAGTGAATATGAGAAGTTGTTGCTTGGCATTGGAAACTCAACCCTCTAAAGCAAGAGAAATTTTATTAATCACATGAAATAGGATCTATACAAGTACATTGATGGATGCACCTATCATCCAGTAAGAAAGCATAAATGAAAGAAAGAGAAACTCACTTTTGGATGTCCAAATTCATTGCCCATAAAATTTAGGTACGCACGGCCACAAATTGTGAAGGTAATCATTCTGATCATCTGGCTCAACATGAAATGATATGATCAGAAAAAAGGGGAAAACATGTGACAGATGGATTGAGACAATAAGTACAGGGTGCAACCTATTTGTTGCCTGCTAGGATTAACAGTTTTCATACATTGTTAAAAGAAAACAGAGAGTGCACATGCCACAAGATGTGTAAGAGAATAAAATCTATCACAGAAAGGGAAAAACTTTTTAAGTGCTACATAAGACAAAGGGAATTTGTCATTATCAGAAGAAGCAAGACAGAGGAATCAGTTTGCATTTTTAAGAATTTGTCATGTATAAGGAGGGCAATAAAGAAAAAAAATAGGGCAAGAGTTACTTTGTGCAGTGAACATCCCCTATGCATTGGGTCATTCGAGCCAGGAACATGCTCCTTAACATCACCAAACAATACCTCGGCAAATGACTTCCCTCCTGAAATAGACTGAAATGGCATAACACAGTGAAAGGATTCAGTTTTGCAACAAATAAAATCCAAAAAAAACAGGAGCTTATGAAAGAAAAAAGATATAGATCTGAAATTATTCTGAAGGAAGATGGTTACTTGGTTGTGATTTTCAGCATATGAGAGCATCTTCTCTGCATATTGCCTATTTCCAACTAACGTGCTAACAATCTGCAGTATCTCAATGAAGTTTAGTAAACAATGGAACTAAGAATAAGAGACGATTAAGGGTCACTAAGGTGAACAATAAAATCTTATCTCATGGCAATGTGATCTAAGATAATCTAATATGAATGGGTACAACCTTAGTCATGCTCCATTCTTGGTCTGGAACATTCTCAAGAAAAGAAGACCACATCTCTGACACTGAAACATTGACATAATAATCAAACCCTAACCCTCCTTGCGAGGCCGGTTCACAGAGTCCAGGATAATATGTTGCCTGAAGAAGAAAACAAACAGGCCAAACAAAATATTGTGAAGAGCTAGAAATTACAGCTGAATATTCTTTTAGATGAAAATGCTCTGCTACATGATTAACAATGAAAAGATAATCTCTAGCTAAGGTATTGGTCACATGGCAGAAAAATCGCGAAACAAATATAAGAATGCAGCTAGAACATGAGGGATCGCCACCAAGCTTATCAAAAATGCAATTTTATATTGACATGGGAATGGTCTGGGATTACAATATCATGGTAGCGGATTATAAACTCCCAACTTACAATATAAATGCAAGCATGAATAAGATAAATTCAATTCCATGATTTCAAATCCTTCACACATCACACAAGCTACAAATGTAAAATGTTTTTTGTTTACTCGTTATTAAGAGGCAAAAATTGAAAATCAAAGCAAAATAAGTGAGTGTGAACCCCTAACTCATACTTCAAGCCCATTTAACCAAAGGACAAGGCCATGGAATCAAAGTTTAAAAACCCAATCCCATGAAGCAACAAACAAAGTCACTAAAAGTCTGACCAAGCATTGTGAATCCTTGTCAAAATCCTAACATGTAACCAAACAGAATTGTGAAACTCCCATATATCTGCTCCAAAATCAAATCCTCGGTTCAGTTTATTTCACAACTTAAGAACAAAAGTGTTGTGACTTCATGAGTAAACTGCTAACATTGGTCACTATACGATACTGTATAATAGATAATAAACAGTACTACATCTTACCATACATAAAAGTTCATTTCGAACCCTGTTCTTATTCATAACTATATTAAGCTCGTGTGAAAATATGTTATGGAATTGCAGTTATTAGATGCAGCAGGGGTAGCATGAAGCTAAATTCATAAAGTTAGGGACCAAGAAAAACAGTTGCATATGTCATGAGCATATATCGAAGGAAACAGGTACTTTCACATGAGAAAAAGTAAAGTGCATAAACCACAATATCTTACATCTTCGGCAATAGTAATTATTTTTGGATGAAGAGCATGCAGTAGCTCATTTGCAAGAATAAGATATAACAATGCATCCCTGTCAACATATTGGTTGCAGTACCTGCAATGAGAGAGACAAATCTCTAAGTAGTCTTTACAAGCGACATTTATATGCAGAAGTATGCTCAAGCAAAACAAATATCTTTACCAAAAGTCCAAAACCCTTCTTCGGAAAGCTTTTGTGAAAGGTCTTTGAGTAACATCAGTACTTAGTACCTCTTTTATTTCTAGAGAAATTCCAACGTCCAGAAGCCTTTTGTTATTGTTTCTCACTACATGAGAATGTGAATAATGTTGCTTGCTCACAAGAAGCAATAAAGGAAATTGGGTTGACAAAACAATACAGGCTTTCAATACAATGACACACATTTTCAGATAAGGGAACCAGGGGACTAGAGTCATGTCTAGAAAAGCAGAAATGCTCACTTAAGCCCAAGAAGCAATGAGAACCCGCAAAGTACTGAAATTAAGACTGGAAATAGAAACATAACAAAATTACAGATCCTTACTCTTCAAAATCACCCGTGAAAGAAGCAAAGCCATTGTGTTTGTAGATCATTGATGACAGTGAATGAAATTGGAAACCATCTATTTGATACTCCTCAACCCACCTGCTCAAGGATTGTCGCATAAGCAATAGCAAGAATATACACCAAAGGGAGACAAACAGAGACAAACCCTATATGTCCATTCACTTGCCAAAGTGACAAAGACTCGGAAGTACTAAAATGTACGAACATTACTATTGGAAGACTGCAAATTTTTTGCACTTCAGTTTACCAGTTCAGATTCGAAAGTAGAAAATGAAGCACCTCACGGTCACCATATTTAAACATTCTGGTACCCCAATACTTGTGGTGGCCTCTTCTACCTACAAAGACAGAAAAGGTACCCCAAAAATGAAGAAGATACAGAGAGTAGGTTTGCATTACCATCCCACAACTGTTTAACAGTTCCATTAAACTATTATATCATAGAAGACATTAATCAACAAGCGCAATCGAATTCAAGCCTCAGAAGACAAGACTGTAGAAAAACAGGCATACAAAATGCATCATAATAAAAAGAAAATGAAACACACAAAATGAGCAAACAACAGAATGCTCAAACTCAGACCTGGAGTGGGACAAATATATAATACTACTAAGATAGATACATAACTTGAAGCAGTAATAAACACTGATTAACCACCTCTCCATGACCTTAGTATCCAAAAGCTGAATCAAGCATACAGAGGTTCCCTTGGTTATTGTGCTTTTCAGGAGTCCTAACACTATCTCCAACACAGAAAAACATGCTGAGACAATTTTTCTTTGCACACAAATGTTTTGAGTTAAGCGATTTTTCTATTAAAAAAAAGTAGAGAAGACGTCAACACTCATATATTGTGGCAAAGTAGACACATCACACAGAGAGAAGACTCTAACAGTATAATGTAGGCCAACCTGACATAGTAAACTACATGTAAGTCTCTGACCACATCACGGCATCCTAGCTTTAGCCAAGAGAAAATAGTTAGCTGGCATTTATTGTGCTTCAGCATTTAGGCTGGAGCCATCATATATTAAAATTAGAATGCTGTATACCACAGCAAGCCAGCCTTTAAGTAGCAAAAATCTTGAGAGTTTCTCTCTCTCTCTCTCTCTCTGAACAGCAGAGACTACATATTGATACATTCAGCGTGCGACATTATGGCAAGTAAAAACAAGATTTATGCAATAATATCATGAAGCTAGGATGCAAATAAGAAATCAGATACGAAACTCTGTTCAGTCTGACCACGAATACTGTCAAAAAAATTTACCAGTGTGAAAGTAGCAATCGTTTGATCCATCAAAGAGTGAAAGTCCAACCATCTCATCTGCAGCTGAGTAGGAATGGACAATTTCCAAGAAAACGAGCATTCCGAGTCCTATAAAACGAGATCAATCAGGACTCCATAAAATGCATTAAGAGAAGAACTGGCAAGCTTTATGTATGGGAAGAAAGACAACAGAAACATGCTCAAGCACTTGAGTTGAATGTCATAATATTAAGACTACTATCTAATGTCCACGATCAAGACTAAAAAGCTGATGTTTCAGAAATTAGAGATCTAATTGCAAAAATCTTAGTCCCACCTCTGTCTTATAGTTTGAGAGATGGAAGCAAAGACTGACTACTATATTTTCCCAAATGCACACAAAATGCCACATCATCTTTTGCCCAGTTAATGTATCATAAAATTGGCACAGCAATCATATAAACTATAAAGCCAAGTGAAACCAATCGTGAACTTGGTAAATTGAATGACCAGAAGCAGATGGAGAATCATTACCATGTGCTACATCAACCAAACGTTTGAAGTCGTCAGGGGTGCCATATCTGGAGCTTACAGCAAAAAAATTAGTGACCTGCAATGCCATATGGATCTTTGCTCACTTGCATAGAATAACAAATTGCATCAAATATTATTGAAACTCTGATAAGTACGTGCAAATGCCTCTGCAGAATGATGTCTAGATAAGATACAATAGATGCCCCTACTGTAATGTATTCCAACACACTATACACCAGTATTGCAACAGAGTTAACATTAGCAATTATTATCTTATAGTAGTTAGAACTTGACATTCCAAAACAACAATTTTATTGTACTTTGGTAGTCTATCTGAAATTGGTCATCTATATCTGTGTACACATATATATACCCGATTCAGCAAATTCTACTAAACGAAAAAGTGAGATGCATCAATGAGGCAATCTGTAATTCTTGCCAAGTGTGTGGATGCTTTACTGAAGTTAAGAAAGATTAAATCAGAGCATTTAGTATATATTGGCAGTGAAGAAGACACAATTCTTATTCGGCTCTTTTACTCAAATATGGGGTTTAATTGTCAAAGCCCAGGACGAGTTGTTAAACTGATAAGAATAATGAGGATTGCTCCTAATGAAGAGCTACAGTTGGCTTCCAAGGATGGCTATGCCTTTCCAGTTCACCTAGAATGCTTTAAGCCAATGGAGGGAAGAAAAATCAAGGAATAGTAATCCAATATCCAGGACCAACAATTAATCTGAAAAATGTCTTTCTGCTTGTCACTCTCATGACAGATTACGGGTTTCTGTGGTTCAGGAATCATAAATTGATCAAGGCACTAATGTCAAATGACAAATGGAAAGTGGTGAGGATGTTTGACTCACTCTATAACCAACAGTGAAATAATCTTTGTGCTCAATGATTCCAACCAACTGGATTGCATTATAACCAGCTTTCTTCACATGAGGAAGAACCTGCCATGTTTTGAGATACTTTAAACAGAATAAAGTTGGTTACAACAATTGTATCACTATTATCAGTATGGCCATACCAATGGACTTACCTTCACTGTGAAATCACCAAAAGAAGCTATTTTTGCCTCTGAGCTACTGATTCCAACATGGCACTCATATATGCGCAAAGATTTTGGCACTTCGGGACTTGAGTTCTTCCATTTATAAGCACATTCGGGGGGTGGTTCCCAGTGGATGGCAAAAGGCTGCTCTCCATCCGGGTCTGAAGATTATAGATAATGTCAATATAAATCCAAGTTAAAATACATAAAAAAGTAAAACACACTTATTATAAATCAGAAGAGAAATCATGAAAGGATGAGGAGCAGGCAAAGGACTAGGATTTCAAACATGATAATTCATCCATACTGATGATTTCTTGATAAGCTAAGCACTGGCAATGCAGAGAAATCCACATCTGGAAGCAAAAGGTGATTCTTCTTTTGACAATAGTGTCTTGATGCACGGACAATGTTGTTTTTATGTAATGATCAATTTCATTTTTAGCTTGAAATGCAAACGACAACAAGAAAAGGTGTAATTCCAACAATATTTATTATGTATTGGATTCAATTTCAACCTGGAAGAAAAGGGGGAAAAAGCAATACCCTTCCTGTTAACTTGTTAATTATATATACAATACCTCACATTACAGTAAGAATTATGCATAAAAATTGTTCATTTTTGTTAGTTCTTTGCATACCTCAATATTCAGGACTAACACCAAAGTAATATACAGAGAACCGAGGAAAATAAGGAGCAAGATACTTTTGAATGCAGTCTGCAATGCAAACTGCCCTGGTAGATACTTATTTTTTCAACTCATGCATGGAGCTCATTATTTCCATGCTTTTTTTCTTCAAAATTTTAATACTTTGTCAGATCCCATTTCTTCTCCTACTGTCAAATCATGCCAGCAAAGGGGACAAAAATAAACAAGGAAAAATGACTGAGAAAGGAATGTACTGCCAGTGATCTAATGGAAGGAAATAGGAGAGGGTTAGAGTGTTATAGCTTAGAGTATACGCTAATTGCAGGTGGCCATCAAACTAGGGAAAACAATTGTTAAGGGACACAAAGTAACCATAGTTTTGGGAAAACTACAATCGTATAGGCCAGGTGGTAAGCACCAAACAAGAGAAGAAATGTTGGATCAGAAGATCAGATGATTAAGAGGGTCTATGTTAAGACAGGCAGTCATGATGAGAGTCCGATGTGGATGGGCTACAGATAGTTTAAGTTTCATTTAGGCACGAACAGTTGAAGATTTCGTCATCAACAACAATTAGAGTTGTTCAGCATATAATTTTTTCTTTCGTGAAACAACAAGCAGTTCCAGGATTTCTGAGGGTTGGCATGCAAATGCTAGGAGAAGGTGAAAGCTCAAATAGATGTAATTGTTTCATCTTATGCCATCTGTTTCCACACAGTAATTAATCCAAACAGTGTATTCACATGGTGTCAATCAACAACTTGAAGTGAAATGCAAAGGAATGGCCATGGCAGGATTTGATGATAAACAAATAGAACATAGAAGGTTGGAGAATAACTTATCCTCATCAATTCAAAAGAAAACAATAAACTCGAGTTTTATTGCTCCTTAGTAAAATATTCTTCCACAAAAAATAGAAACAAAAATATTAGAGGCAGAAAATGAGCAAACGGGACTACCTGGTTGAACGTAAGTAGCCCATGCAGGAACTCGTTCCAGTGGCCCATTAGGAGTGTTAAAATAGACTCTATATTTGCTACCATGAGGGACGGCAGGCATATACTTTTTCAACCATGCTTTCCTTCCCTTGCGTGTCTCCAACCAATATTCTATGGGAGGCTTCTTACCACGAATTTTCTCTTGCCATACAGGGTCAGTTATAATATTATACACATCATACTCTTTTCCTTGGTCAATCACATGGCATGGAGGTAAGTTACTTGGTGGATCATCTTTATGCTGTTCTTTCCATTCCTTGAATCTCGTTTCTGCATCTTTCAATGGTATTTCTTCCAATTCTTCTACTGTTTGTGGTGAATTAGGACCAAAAAATTGTTCATATAACTTTGCTGGGACTTCAAAACGGTGGTTCACAAAGGTATCTTCCCCAGGTTCCCAGTACTCGTCGTTTGCTTTCTGGAAAATTTCTTCAATGCTAACACCATTGTCACCTTTATCATAGTCATCAACATAATTGTACCGCTGAAAATAAAGTTCGTCTGGTGTTTCTCCATCCTTCAGTTTATCTTCAAGAACAATAAACCAGTATCCAAAATCATCGTGGCCCAAACGCCCCTCTCTAGCAGGATTTTCAGCTGGTGACCACCCATTAAAGTCGCCAATTAATGCACAGAAACGAGCACCTGCATTCAATAAAGACCTTAAGTTGTCATGATACACAGAAGTATTAGAAGTGAAAGAAGCCTTTAGATAAAAAATGAGTTATAAATTATTCATAAGATGCAAATTTTATGCAACTTGAGTTAGATAATAGGATCCATTGGCAGGATCTAACCTACCACTTCAAGTAGGTTTCTTACTTGAAGAACTCCATAAGTTTCTTCCAATGCAACCCACAAGTTTCTTCGCAGTCATACAAGTCTGCTGAAGGAATTCTTTCCTCTGTTAGCAAATTTCTTATTATTCATTCTAGTATATCGACTATCCCTTGATCCTTTTCGCAAGACTTTTATCTTGGTGACTTAACTGGGTTTTTGACTCAGAGAATCCATAAATTTTTTCGGAAGAGGATTGTACTGGCAAATCAAAAACTTTGCAAGGGTGACCCCTCGCCAGTTAGTTGAAATCTTCTGACAGTAGTTCTTAGCTCCATCTCTTAGTTCTTTTTATTGGTAAGCTAAAAAAATGGAGACTTCAGTAATGCTGTTCAGCGTAGGCAAGAGACAACCCAACAGTTTCTCTAGTCCTCTCAAAAGTGAAGCAGAAAACTGGACTGAAAGATAATGGAGAATAAATAATCCGTGGTCTAGTTAAGAAGTTCAGATCCAACAGAATATGCAATCAGTCCCAAAATTAGGAGCAAATGCAACAAACTTTGGAATGAGAATCAAGCAACAATGAGAAACATATACAAAGTCTGATCAAACTATAGCAGAAAGAAGCAGGCAGACAAGATATTGGGATGTCAACCAAAGAATTATCCAGTTTTTTTTCCTGAAAATGAAGTAGGAAACAAGGATAGAAAAGGTTAATGGAGGATGAAAAAGGTACAAACAAGGATAAAATGGTTAATAATGAGGTTCCCAATCAGTTCTAGTCCAGACAATGCATAAGTGATTAACTCATAATCTGTGAAAGAAATAAAGTGCATGTTTCACTAAGAGATTATAACTCGGTGTTCTCTTGGAAAACCAAAGGCCAAGAAGAGGGGGGTCTCATATTTTCCTCTCACATTGAATCTTGAAAAACATATTTCGGATTACTATTGGAAAACATAAACGTCGCTTTGTAGTTCTCGTTGAGATTGGATTTTAACAGCACAAAGACTTACCCGCAGAATATTCCATCTATCTGACCTAGTCTTCCTTAACTTACATCAACTCTGGGTTTCAACTAGAGCTTTATAGCTCTAAAACCTCCATGTACTTCTGACCTGTTCTCTAAGAAGAAACACCCGTTCGCTTGCATAAAGTCATCAATTAAAAAAAAGAGCAGGAAGTGTTTGAATTATTATGAAGTTAGTGATAGAGTTCTGCCAAACATGAGTTCATAGTTTACATAATTTCTGTTTATAACTGAAACATGAGATGGAATGATTATTGGTTTCCCTCTCTTCGTGAATCTTAACTACGGGATTTAAAACTGATGTTCTATTTGAAGACTATAAAGGGCCAAGAGGAAGTGGGGTCTCACATTCGGCTCTCTCCTGGAATATCACATTCTACCACTACGATCTGATACAGTAGGAAGAGACCATGGAGCAATGCCCTCAATTACAGTAGGAAAAACCTTAATGGTTGTGCGAAGAAGATGGGAAAATCAGTAAATGCATTAGCAATAGCTGAACATGCAGATTATATTTATTGTAATCGCACAAAGGGACAAGCCTAATAGCGTGTGCGCCATTAGGAAATATTTAGCAACAGCAACACAAAATGGTGTACACGAACAGGTTTCTCTTTTTGAAGGTAGGGTATGCAAACAGTTGGAAGCCTTCGAAGTGGATAATCAACAGTGAATGTACAAATATACCTCAGATATTGTAATCCAGTATTATCATGTTAACCAGTAAGCGACATCTTCACTTGTCAGTCATATTTTATTTGGTATGGATCTTGAATTCTTTCTAATCGCTAAATATTGAACACTACGGTTGACTTTTGTACAACGTAAAAATGTTAATTGTTTGAAGTTACTTTAGATCTTAAATTATAAGACACTTGGCCATAATGTTTCAAGTTGCATTTCTTGCATGCTAATTTGGTCCCAGAAACTTCACATCAAAATTTATTTGGGAAAAGCTAAAAGGTTTTACTTTTGCTTACAGGCAGTTTTCCAGTAAATCCTAGAATTTATAATTTTTATTCCATTTAAAATTTTTCTCCACTCAAGCAAACTTATTCTTCAAGTCAAAAATAAAAAGGCAATAACCTTCATATGAGAATCAGTTTCGCCAAATGGGTCCTTAGGTTACCACTCTATTTGTTACCGCTTGGTTAGAATTTTTCTGTTTTGAAATTGCCCAAAGATATGACCATGAAGTTATTAAAAGGGCATGACACAAACCTGGTGCCCATTCTATGTAATCCATCCGATGCTCTGGATGACGATGCAATCCCATCAACTCAAATCTAGACATGAAACCCATGAGAAAGAAAATTAACACTGGATCATTCTTACCATTCAGGGTCACAGGGAGAAACTGAATAAATGTGGCAAAGATTTATGCTTTTCTAGCAACAGAACCATACAAGCCCAGTTAGAGTCCAATTTAATTGAAAATATGGGATTGTTTTCACTTCTAAGTTGGTTTTTGCAGACTAAAACAAACTTGTCTAAGGAATGAGAAAGAGTTTTCCAATCACAAGTCATGAAAAACTCTTTTCAAGGATGAGGTTATAATATCAGAACCAGCAAAATGACTAACTTACACAGAAGAAAACCAATTCTGGTAGTGAGATCATGTTTCTGCTATTAGGAATCCAAAAGATACTCTGGGAGTTGAGAAAGAAACATCAGAGATGATTCCACAATTACCAAGAATTATCAATTCAAATTCTTGCAAAGAATTCCGGCCATCATAAAAAGACTCCACCACAATTTGAAAAAAACAGTAAAGGCTAAAAAGGTTTGGCACTACAACTAGCAAATTTCAGGCATCGCTGGGAGGGGACTATAAGGTAGTGCTTTGCGTTTTCGATGCACTAATTATGGATACTGCCCGTACATAAAATTCTGAGAGGTCACCATTCTAATCCAAGTTTTAGTTCTTTGTACACCTTAACGAGGGAGGGAGGAGGGGGAGTAAATACAAATAATCGACCAGTGATTATAAGGGACCATAATGCGGATTCCATGAGTTGGGTACCAGCTCATTCCAAGAACTGTCTCCCTTGACAAAGAACTATTGTAGCCAAAAAAAATATATACATAAAACAATTACAGGACCAGACCGTCACATTCACCAGTCTGATCTTCACAAGATAAAACCTAGACAGTTAAAAGAACAAGCCTACCACGCGAACCAGTACAAACTAACAAGAATTTCATATTGAAGCATAAAAAAAAAGTTTAATAAGACTCACCCGTAAGCAATGTCCTTGAGCACCAGGTTTTGGTTAAAGAGTTCGTCTTTCAGGTCCTTCAATGCTTTATACCTGCGAAATTGACCCATAGTAAACACACTAATGCCTCTTTTCTTACTCAAATATTCACACAAAAAAGAAAAAACTCTTGTAAACACGGAATTCAGACAAACCAAAAACACAGAAAAGATGATGAAGAAGGTTTGTAACCTTTCCCTGAGGAACTGACCGAACTGTTTATGTGTAATCCCCTGTTTGGTGAGGAACCCAACTGGGTTTACTCTCTCCTCTTCCCAGTCGTCGTCGTCGTCTTCATCTTCGGGCTCATCATCCTCTATCTCCCTGGACGGTTTTCGTCGCTGTCGTTGCTTTCGGGTTGGTTGGTCCGTGGCTGTACATGTGAAACTTGAAGGGTTGGTTTTGCTGGGGAAGTTAAGTTTACGGGGTTTCCTGCTTCGAGACGGGAACTGGAGAGGGAGGTGGCTGTTGGGATAGAGAGGAAGGGAGAGTAGTTTGGTGGAGAGAGGGAGTGAAGTCATGTTTTGGCTCTGAGGACAGAGAGGGAGAAAGAATTGAAGGGAAATGTTTGGGGTTTTAGAAGATAAGAGAAGAGAGCGGGCTTTTCTTCCGAGTTGTAGCGGGAGGTTTTTGAGTTCACTCGGTGTCAGAGACGATGGACCTGGTTTCCCAACCGAGTCAATTACTAGTAACACTTGGGGCGTTGTACGACTAGTAAGACGACTGAACTGATAACGATTTAGATGTCCAGTTCGAGGATCGAATATAAGAGGGACGACCTATCGCTGCTAGATTAAATGTTAAATGTTAACGTAACACGAGACTAAGTTTAAATTGGATTACCCAATTCGACCAAAAAAAAAGATTACCCAATATATTATCCTATTGAGACAAAAAATATATTATATCCTAGTTGTTTAAATTGATGATATTTTCCGGAGTAGGGTAAGGCCGCTAAACTCAAGCTCCGCAGATTAGATCGAATGATTTTCTTTTATCATGAAAATTGAATGAATGATTTCTTGTTTCTTAGTTTTTGTTCTCTTCTTCCAGAGAAATCAATACAAATGTGCTAACTACAAAAATGACTACAATTGGTGCCTTTACAGTCCGTTTGGTATCAATTTGGAATTGAAATTGAATTCAAATCATTAAAAATTTAAAATTAGAATTCATTATGAAATCAATTTCCATGTTTGGTATACTTTTTAATAATGAGGAATTGAATTCAATTCCAATGTTTGGTATAAATCAAATTATCAATTAAATTGTTAAAATTACCTAAGTTGTGTTTTTACTAAAAAAACTAAAATAAGAATATAAGGTTATTTTTGTCATTTAGACATACCAATACTTATCCAATGGAATTGAATTCCAAATCCCATAAGTTTTGCTTGGATTTAAAATATTACCAAAATATTGCTCCAAAAATAAAAAATAAAATTCAATTCCTATTTTAAGTGAAGTAGAATTATACCAAACTAAGGAATTGATTTCAATTCCAAGAATTGAAATCAATTCCATGATACCTAACGGAGGGTGAGTGAATTGTAAAGCTCAGCACCTCTAGCAATTGATGTCGGATCAGCGAGTACAACATGGATAATAATACAAAGAACAATACTTGAAGAAAAGCAGCGATTCTAAAGAAGTTAATTGGGCTGCTTCTTTGGATACTCCCTTGGTCCAAATATGGTGGAACCGATTCTGACATTTGTACTGCCCATTTCAATCTGCAAGGATGAAGTAGTGGCATTCCTCATGTTATCATTTTTAGTATGTTTATCAAAGGCTCAAAATGGGCTCTTTCACATGCAAATATTATTTTGAAAAAGACAGATGATCCCTTGAAACAGAGAGTTTCCATTCTCTGAACGCTTCCCAGTCATCAAAAATGACACCATGGGAAAGTTATCAAGTTCTGTTGAAACTTCATAAATCAATTTCTTAGTAATGACCTGGATATGTGTGCTACAATCGCTCACAGTAGGATTAGGCCAGTATGACCATGTTCAATCTCTAAACATAGTACTTGGAAAAAATTGCTTAATGGAGCCATTTAATCATCAACCAAAGAAACCGAAAAGAAAAAAGAGAGGGAAGGTTATTTCTATTCCAAGAGTAGAGCTTGAAACATTAAGAAGGTAACCTTACCGCTTGCTCAAAGTCTCCAGACATGCCCATTGATAGCTCAAACTGATCCTCTTGCATTCCAAGAGCCTTGCAAACCTCCTGTCTGCAGTTTAATAGTGTCTGCAGCAGCATCACAGCATATAACATAAAACTCCATAGATTAGTATTCAAGAGTGCACAGAGACCATCGACTATGAAAGAGCATAATTTCTCTATCAGCACTAATGTACAAGTTTTTATGGTTGGATTGGAAAATAGAAGAAGAACCCCTTATAAGCCACCAACAAAAGCAACAGAGAGTGAAAATCTAATAAAGAGCAAAGTTGATCACACCACAACAAGCAAGGAAATAGAAAAATGATCAGCAGCAAATACAGCACAGAGTGAACACAATAGAAGTATGCCATGAGTTATAGGTTCCTCCATCAAAATTGATAAGCCAGGAGAAACAAGATACTATCAATCATCTTTGTGCAATCCTCATTTTCCCCTGGGGAACAAATGATTACCCTAAAGTTCTGTGGAGTTGATGTGTAGTCTGGCATCCCTATGGTCATTAAGCCAGAAAGTACTAGGTTTGGGCACCGCGCTTTAATGTATTCTGCCAGCCTGACACAGCCTGAAGGGTCGACACCAGATTTTGCTGAAACAAAACCACAGCAAGCCATCAGCGGATAAATCCAAGAAACTTGATTAATGGAACAAAAGACAATCTACATACAACAATTTAAAATGCCAGGAACAGAACTCAAAAACAACTCAATGTGTACTATTTTGTATATGTGACAAGTACCATTCAGATTTATTGCAACTCACTGTCCATACTTCTTGCTGTCTGGACTATAATGAACATCATCACGTTGATTGAGAAGCATGGATTTAGTGCAACAGGATATTACAAAGATTAGTTAAGATATAATAAAGCCTGTATAGAATGAAATTCATTCACAGAAGTGAATAGACATTATGGTAGCTGCATCATCAACCATTTGGACAAGTATAGTCTTTTGAATCCTCAAAGAGGATGTATAATGATTTCCGACAGTCAAACATGGTAACTATGGTTTCTTATAAATTCAAATCACAAATCCTGCCATCTCATATCCATGTCAAACTGAACCAGAAAACAAATGAACGAAGCAGACCAAAATAGAAAATTAAAAAGAAAAGCTCACTAATATTGATACCTACATTCTTCTCCACTGGTATTCACTTGGGCCAAGACTTTCAAAGGGTTTCTTCCTAAGCTCGAAACAACATTGTCAAGCCGACTTGCAATCTGCATGGCGGAATATTATTTCCAAAGTCAAACCCAAGAAGCAATGAACACACTCTGATAATAGGCAAATTCTTACCTTATCATTATCTACACCCTGCACCATGTCAAGATTTGGGACTGCCCCTACATACATGAAATGAAAGGAAGAAAAAACATGCATTTTTTAACATTATACAAAAGGGTTTTCGACAGAACTAATAAACCAACCCAAAAAGTTACCAAAATTGGAAACAATACCAAGAAGTGTTTTCACTTTGTTGCTCTGCAAATGCCCAATAAAATGCCATTGTATGTCCTCTGGCAGCTACGAATTTCCAACCACACACACTCCAATTCAATTCGAGTGGTTCCTTGAAGATGTATTTATACGCGTATAAGTACGTGTAGGGTATACAGACCTGGGGGGCTTTGTCAACGATCTCCTGTACGTAGTTCTCGCCGAAGCAACGGTGCCCGGCGTCGTAGACTTCGCGGATAAGGGAGACGGGTTTGGTTTTGGAAACGGCCACGACCCGGACCAGCTCGGGCTGAGTTCCTGCCCTTTCTGCGGCTTGGCGGACTCGGAGGAGGACTGACCGGAGAGCTGTCGCGGCGACGCCAGCACCGTTAACGGCGGGAGCAGCCATTGTATGAATCCGCGCAGAGAAGACAAATGCTGTCGAAGAAAATTTTCAAATGAATTTTGTTGGTTGATTGATCGAGTGTTTGATTGCCTTTGATTGCAAAATTTTTATGGACAGGAAAAATTTGCGGTTTCATAATTTAATTTAATTCCCACTACTTCAATTTTTCGAAGCAGGTTTTGTGGATGGTTTTAAGCCAAGATTATTCAGTTCGCCCCACACAGGACAGGAGTGTGCAAAATGAAAACAAGTAAAGACTTGATAGTCTGAAATTATGAATTGTCAATTGATCACCGCGCTTTGCGACAAGAATCATATATTTTTAATTTTATATAGGCTTTGTACAAATTTCAAAAAAATCATTATTTATGTTTTTTCCAGACAAAAATGTTTTCCAACAAACACTCTAATTGAAATCTTTAAAAAATTATTTATTTACTTTTATATTTTGGAAAATTCGATTTAAAAAAAATAATTAACCAACCATAATTCACATTTTAAAATGTAATTTGGAGACGAAGAAAAGATTCCTTTTCTTTTCAATTGTCAATATTCTCGTCATACCACATAATTAATCCTTCTACTTTTAATCGGTAAGAAACAACCTTCCATAGATATAACTTTTTTTTTTGGTTTCCCACTAGATATCCCGGGTCAGTCCACCTTTAAAGACATCAAAGGCACCAGACTAAATTCAGCTTGACTCGGGTGGCGCACCTAGGTAATGGTGGATGAGTCTCCCAAATGAGGTTTTCTGCGTACACGAGGCTCGAACCCGAGACCTCGCTTAAGCGGAACAAGTCGCTTACCACTTGAACCAACCTCAATTGGTACCTTCCATAGATATAACTTAGTTGCTTACATTCCCCTGATAGGGATATAATATAGACAAGTTTATGAGGAGGAGAATATATGAGGAGGAGAAGACAGCCAGTAGGGGTTTAATGGACCCCTAGACGCTACTTTGGCCACCCAATTGGCAGCCTTGTTGGCCATTCTTCGAATGTGAACTACCCTACAAAACAGAAACACAGACATGTACACATCAAATATCCAAGCAAAAAGGAGCAAGGCTCTAAGAACATCTTGTATTGTCTACAGTCTTCTCAGTCACAATTTGCGCAGTCACTTTCAAATAAGACGCGCTGCAACCCCTGATTCCATGCCCATACCATGGCTTGATGCAAGGCTTGCAGCTCCGCAGAGATAGGGAAGATGCCGGAAGTTTTGCAACCATACCATCAATCAAACGTCCAGAACTATCCCTGGCAACAACTGCCACAGATGCTGAATCAGATCCAACACTATGCGCAGCATCATAGTTCACTTTGAGTAAGTCAGTTTCTAGAAGGGACCAAGCCAGAAGAGAAGAATGCGGGTAGAGGTTGGAGTAGCAGCAGCAGACGCCTTAGCTCTAAAGAATTCTACGCACACTTTTGTGGCTCGTTGAGCCACTATTACAGGGTTCTCTTCACTTCCCTCAAATATAAAAGCATTTCGAACTTTTCACAGCTCCCAACACAAATACGCCATCAATGATACAACCCTCCCTTCTTGCAAGCTTCCAAATATTTTAAGCATGACATCCCACCACTTCATGAAGCTACAGAAACCTTGTCTTTGGGGTTTATATGACAATGGGGTAGCAAACCACGCAGCGCAAAGGCAAAAAAAACAAGATATGCTCTAGACTCTCGAGTTCCTTGTAACACCTCGGACACAAAGGTTCATGGCATAATTTTCTGCGTAGAAGGAGCTCCCGCGTTGGCAAAGAGTTATGACATACCCTCCATATAAAGTGTTGGACCCTTTTAGTCGCTTGAAGCTTCCATATTTGTGACCAATCAAAAGACGCAATAGAACTAGACACTGGACTGTTAGTAGTAGTATTAGCTAAAGAAGTATGTTGTAATAAGTTATAACCAGACTTAACAGAATATTGACCCGATTTGGAATGATGCCACAAAACTTTATCTGGAAGAATGAAAAAACTAAGAGGAATAGATAAAATGGCCTTACAAATTTGGGGTTGGAATAAAGACCTAATCAGAGGCTTGTCCCATGTTCTGGTATCCTGTTTGATAACGAAACTCTAAACTGATTTACAGAAGGTAACCAGGGGTCCCGAAAGGTATCTATTGATCGACCATCCCCTACTCTTCAGCAGATACCCTTCTTCAATACTTCACGCCCTTCTAAAATACTTCTCCAGGCCCAGGAGGGTCTACTTCCCAATTTAGGATGCTGAAAGTCAGATCTACGGAAGTGAATTCCTTTTAAAGTTCTACCCCAGAAAGAATCATGCTCATGGATCAACCGCCATCCAGTTTTAGCTAGTAAGGCTCTGTTGAAGGCCCCAAAATTGTGAAAGCCCATACCTCCTTACACTTGTCCAGTGCAATGCAATTCTAATTCAACCAATGGACTTTTCTACCTTTTTCTCCTTCACCCCACCATAACCGCCTAATATCTCGGTTCAATTTAGCACACAAACTCTTTGAAAAGATAAAACACATCATGTTGTAAGTAGGAATGGTCGAGACTACCTCCTTGATCATCACCTGTATCCCTACTTCTGATAGAAACTTCCCCTTTCATCCTGCTACTTTCATACAAACCTTATTTCTTACATAGGTTAGAGTTTCGAACTTGGAACGCCCAAGAATGGAAGGGAGCCCCAAATATTTTTCATTGTGTCCATAAGTTGGCATGTTCAGAACCTCTAGGATGGCTTGTTGTTGTTCCTCTCCCATACCACTTGCAAAAAAAACTTCCGATTTTGAAAATTAATTGATTGACCAAAAGCTTCACAATAAAGGACTAAAATGGATTTGAGGCTTTCAGTTTCTTCCTCTGTGGCTCTTGTGAAGAGAAGTGCATCATCTGCAAATAACAGACGGGATAAAGGGGGACAGGCCCTTGTAATCTTGTACCCAGTGATGGTGCCACTCCTCTCTGCTACTTCCAGAAGGTAGGACAAAACATTAGCAATAAAGATGAAAAGATAAGGAGAAATAGGATTTTCTTGTCTCAGTCCTCTGCCCGAAACAATCTTTTTTGTAGCCTCGCCATTGATTAGGATAGAGTAATACACAGTAACCACACACTGCATGATTCGGGAGACCCACAACTCAACAAAGCCTATCCACCTTAAAACTTGCTCCAAGAACCCCCACTCAACATTGTCGTATGCCTTTGCCATATCCAATTTAACCGCCATGAACTTTCTCTTAATCTTATTCTTCCACCTAAATGCATGGAAAGCCTCATAGGCTATCAATATATTATCTTGAATTTTACGACCCGGGATAAAGGCTGACTGATATGCCATGACTAGCTGTGACAAAAAAGGCTTTAGGCGGCTCACCATAATCTTGGAAATAACCTTATACACCAGGTTACAAAGGCTGATCGGTCGTAGTTGAGACACCTATGTTGGATGCTTAACCTTAGATACCAATGCAATATCAGAGTTAAGTTCCAACATATGTCCAGTTCTGAAAAAGGACCTCACCGTATCAATAATCTTGTGTTTGATTGTGTTCCAAAAATTTTGATAAAAGCAGCCTGAGTATCCGTCTGGACCCAAGGCTTTGTATCGTCCTAATTCAAAGACAGCCTCCTTTATCTTACCTCTGATATTTCCCGAGTCAATGCAATGTTGATATTCAGGGAGACTACCTTATCTACTACATCCAACACTGCTTCCCAGTTCGAGGAATTCGACGAAGTGAACAGATTATGGAAGTACCCCCTTATCAAGGAACGCAGCTCCTATTCTGAATTCACCCATTCACTATCCTCATCTTGCAGCTTAACAAAGGAATTCTGCTGCCTTCGGTACAAGGTTGTAGTATGAAAAAAAACCTCGTGTTTTGGTCCCGTTAAAGTAGCCAGTTAACTCTTGATCTCTAGAACCAAAACTTTTCCTCCATATCCCAAAGAAGTTTCACTTTTTCCTCTATAATCCTGATCTAGTGTTTGAGTTCGTCAGTAGTGGGTTCCAACTTCAGCCTGCCCAAATCTGCCCTCAGCTGCTCTTTCTTGATCTTGCCATTACCCACAACAATCCTTCCCCAAGTTGCCAACGCTTTCCGACAATCTTGCAGACAACGCATAAGGACAAACATAGAGGATCCCTGTCAAGGCTGATCCCATTCTTTAGTGACAATCTCCTCACATTCTTGAAATTCCAACCACTTTACCTCAATTCTGAAATGCTTCTTCATGCTCCTCCTCAACATGTCCGTAATGGGGAGGTCATGTAGTACCAGGGCACTTGGATAGAGAGTCAGCCATTCTAAATTACACATAGCTCTGTCTATCCTCTCTCTAATCTCATCATCACAGCTTCTATTATTACACCAGGTAAAATTCAAGACCACATTCAGATTGTAAGTCATTTAAGATATCCATGTACTGTTGATTTGCTGGAAGAAAACCCTGTTTCTCGCCAAGATTAAGAAGTAAGTTGAAGTCCACCACAAGCAACCAGGGAGAGGTAGGGGACCAGGGTAAAACCTTAATCTTTTCCAAGAAATCACACCGATCACTTCTTCGCGGTGGCCCATACACAAAGGTAATCTGCCAAGGAACTGCAGGTTCTGCTACCTCAATTGAGCAGTGGATGAAGTTACAACATACCTCATGGACTGTGACCATCACTGAAGCATCCCACCAGAGTGCCATATCTGGATAAGTATAAAACAACATATATGTTGTTTTGGAACTAAAATTGATGAAGGTCGGGGCTTAAATCGAAAAAAAAGTATTTTATCCTGCATTATTGAAGGTAAAGTCATGATGATATAATAAATTTATTGCATAAATATTATAGGAGATCAAATATTAGCTTGTAGAGTTTAAATATCACTAGTAATGATGAGATAATTGGGAGAAGGTGAAGCAAAGAATAAATTATTTCTCGAGAATTAGTTCTTGTGTTGGTCAAGGAGTTAGATCACTAACAAATACCCCCACTACCACCACCATTAAGTGCCCTCGATATTATTATTTTTAAAAATTGTCTCTGTATGTTTATAAGAAAAGAAAGAGCGAGGGGGAAGAGGAGGAGAGTAGGAATATCAATAACACATATCTATATAAATATATTAAATCAGAGACCAATATCTCTGGTGTTGACACATGACAAAGTTCATACTATTCTGATGTGCCATGTGGCAAAGAGCTTATCCATCAATTAACAATTGCAATAATGATCAGTAGTATAAATAAGCACCTTACCTTACTTCATGAAAATGCCACTCTTAGCTACATTAAATCAGGACCATTATGAAAATACCAAACGTAAAACCTATATATAATATCCCATTCATGTACAAAACGTCTAAACATTGAATTGTAGGATAATAAATATTTGGCCAATTGGCGTAATGCATTAAATACAGGATATAGAGAGTCAAAATTTATTAATGTTAAATAAATTTATATATGGATATATAAAGGGTTTTTGTAACAGCCCGGGTAAAAATTTGGATTTTTACCGGGACTGTTAAAGTCGTTATACAGTGATTTACCTTTGAATTTAATCTTGGGTAATTAATTCAAGGTAAATCGGGCGTCGTTTTTTCGTAACCGAGGTTTTTCCCGTGCTCGAGATTTTTCCGTGGATTTTTCAGACCTAAGTTGGTATTTTTCGGGTCCCGAAATCCTCGGAAAATCATACCGGAAAATAACCAAGGGGGTATCAGTTATTTTCTGGTCCGGACCGGACTCGCTCCAGACAAGCTGCATTATTGAAGCTTCACATGACGAATAGTAAAAAAATAGTTTAAAAGCAGGAAATCGATGAAGAGGAAGGGAAAGGGGAAGAAGAGAAGAGAAAAAGAGAGAAAAGAAAGAAGAGAAAAAAAAAGAGAGAAAAAGAGAAAAAAAAAGAAAAAAAATAGAAAAAAAACAAAAAAAAACACAACAGAAAAATCAAAAGCAGAGAGGGAGAGGAGAAAATGGAAAAAAAAACATGAAACGAAGATTAAAAAAAAATAAAAAGAAACAAAAAAGAGAAAAAGGAAGAAAGAAAAAAAAAGAAAGGAAAAGAAAAGAAATCCAGAAAAAAAGAGAGAAAATATAAAAAATGAAGAAAACCGGTTTTTGCACAGTCGTCACCTTCTTCCCCGAGCTCCCGTTCCTATTCACTCGAAGGGACCGACGCCGCCCTTCGCTGCACCGACCGCACCAGCAAGTCCTCCTTCCCGTCACGAGCTCAACCGCGCCTCTCGCGTCTCCTTCCGTCCACCGACGCGCTGTCAGGGAGCCTAGACCCGACGAAGATCCGACGGGTCTTCCTTCCCAGCGCCTCCTGCCTCCTGCAGCGCCGCCGAGCTCAGCCTTCTACCGCTCCTCGCTTCGCCAGTGTCGCCTCTTGCCTGTTCTCGCCTTCCCCCGCGTTCTCGCGCCGCCATCGCCGCCGCGCCGCTGCAAACCCGCAGGTAAGGTCGGGTGACCCGCGAGTGTTGTCCGGGTCGCGCCTGGGTCTGGATCCGGGTTGCGACCAGTTTCAGTTTTTAATTTTTTAAAAAAATGTATATAAATATATAAATGCTATTTTGAAGGTATTTAAACTCTGGAAAAAAATATCTACATATTATTTTGGAAACACAGTTAGTTTTAAATTATGCGTTTTGGAAATATATATATCTTGATGCTTGGAAAAATTAATATAACTATATTTTGTTTTGAAAATTATTATTATGTTAATTTTGGAAAAAAAAATATATATATATATATATATATACCATGATATATTTTCTGGAAATAACATATTATTATTATTTTTCTAGAAAATTATGGTAATTAACTTTGGAAAATATATATGGTATACATGATTTATATTTCTGAAATATATAATTACTTTGATAATATAATTGTTTGGAAAAGTATTTTATGTTTGGAAATATATATGTATATTTATAAATTCGTATTTATTTTCAGAAAAATAAGTTTATATGATTATACTTTCTGGAAATGGAGATTTCTACAGATAATAATACTTGGAAATTATATTTTGGAAAGTATAATAATTTTTTTGGAAATATTACGGAAAATATGTACATATGTTATAATTTCCAGAAAAATTATGGTAATTATTATTTTGGAAAAAGTATTGAAGCGCCCCGACCCGTATTTACCGTACACAGTAAACACGTGTCGGAACTGTGACAACCCAACCCAACATGACTCAGCATACAGTGTATACAACAAATATCCGGGCTCAACAGCCCATAATAAAAACAACAATAAAATCTCAACCGGCCCAATGGCCCAATAATAATAAAACAATGCACAGTGGAAGACTTATGAAACTCACATAAACACTGTATGCATAGATGCAAACTATGGATCCGAGCCCTGTCCAAGGGATAACGCTGCAGCCTGTCTGGAATGCACCAAGCCTGTACATGAAACAACCCAACCTACGGGATGAAAGCCCGCAGGTGAGGGGTGAGTCCGAAGTGCTCACGACAATGGAAAGACGATCAATATGGACACTAAAGTTACTCAAGGCCAAAAATAATCAAAAACCGACCAAAAGACTCAACAAAATCCAATTATCCAATTTTATCTTTCCGGGCCCTGTCACGGATAAGCTAGGGTCGTACCACGTTATCAACCTGTTCCTGGTGCCAGATCAAAAAGAACCCAGGGATATACATCCCAAAAATAACAAACCGGGATAGACATCCCAAGCATAGACATGCTTATCACACGAACCCAGATCATGACCACCACAAAACAGTCTCTAACCATCCGGTCGTACCACTACTTACCACGTGACAATTTTATTACCATCATTAAAACAAACCGTAGGGATCGACATCCCTAACCAAAATCCTGAGGATCGACATCCTCATCACAATTCATTATTAATCCATTATTACTTAATCCAAAAGACACAGAAATTCGATACGGGGATAAACATCCCAAAAA
>JAKUCV010004336.1:49570-84157 GCA_028386065.3 Turnera subulata
CGGGATAGACATCCCGAGCCAAAACACAACAAAAGCACAGCATCCAACAATGCAACAACACCAAACACAATAACCGAGTAATAAGGCACATATTGAAGGAAATCCATCCTCACCTTGGCCGATTACTCAACTTCGGAAACTATGACCGGTCCGACGCCGGCTCCTCGGGAAACTGCCCGATATCATAACCTATACATCAAAACAACACATACTCACATAAATGCACATAATCGGTATACTATGATGCCTAAAATGCGTAATAACTCATCCCGATTACATGTCTTTTATTTATTATCTTTTATCGAAAATAATTTCCCAAACGTATTTCCGAATATAATTTCAGTACTATACTTTAAATAAAACTCTTTTCAAAATACATTTTCATAAAATAACTATAATCTTCCAAAATATTAATCTCCATAATTTTTTCTGGAATTTATAATATATGTATTTATTTTCCATAATATTTCCAAATACTTTTCCAAATAATTACATTATAAAAATAATTATATATTTTAGAAATATAAATCATGTATACCATAATTACATATTTTCCCAAAAGGTACCAGTTACCATAATTTACAGTAAATTAATTACGTATTTATAATTTTCAGAAAATATATATACAACATTTATCTTTTCCCTAATTATATATAATAACATTTTTCAAAACAAAACATAATTACCTTAATTTGAAGAATCAAAGTATATATATTTATTTCTAAACCTCAACTATAATATTGCATACAATTTTCCAAAATAATATTCCTATTTTTTTTCCAGAAATTAATTAGCAGTAATAATTATATAAACAGATTGATATGTATATATATATATATATATATTATTAAATAAATAAAAATAAAATGAAAAAAAGGAGATCCAGATTGCAACCCAGGAAGGGCGCGACCCGGACGCGGAAACGGGCAAAACCCGACTTACCTAGCGGGTTGATGCAGCGCGACGGCGGTCGGTGGCACGAACGGGGAAGGCGCGCACAGAAGCAGACGCGGCGGACGGTGGCGACTCAAGGGAGGCCGAGAAAGAGGCGCGACGACGTCGGCGTGAGGCGGCAGCTGAAGTTGAAGCAGATCCGCCGGGTCTGCATCGGGTCGTCGGCGCGTTGCAGCCCGTCAGGCGGCGGAAGGAAAAGGCGGCGACAGGGCTGAGCTCGCGTCGGCCTTCCGAGTTCGATGGCGGCGGCGGTGGCACGCGAAGCGGCGTAGATCGGGCCGGCGTGCACAGTAACGAGGCGGGGGTGACAAACTGTTACTCCTGTTTTTTTTTTCCTTTTTTTTCTTCTTTTCTTATTTTCTTTTCCTTTTTCCTTTCTGATTTTCTTTTATTTTCTTTTCTCTCTTTTTTCTATTTTTCTGTGTTTATTTTTTTTTCTCCTCCTTCTTTTTTTTCTTTTCTCTCTTCTTCTTCTTTTTTTGGGTTTTTTTTTTCTGATTTTTCTCTTTTTTTTCTTTTTCCTTTTTTTTTTCTTTTTCTCTCTTTTTCTTTTTTTTTTCTCTCTTTTCTTTTTTTCTCTCCTTTTTCTCTCTTTTCTTTTTTCCTCTCTTCCTCACCCGGTTCCTCTTCCTCTCTTCTTCCTTATATAAACTGAAAAATGACTATTTGGCATGTGATAATCAAATAATGCAAATCCGTCTGTATTACGGGCGAATCCGATCCGGACCAGAAAATAACTGATACCTCCTTAGTTATTTTCCGGTGTGATTTTCCGAGAAATTCTGAAACCCGAAAAATACCAACTTAGGTTCGAAAAATCCGAGGGAAAATCACGAGCGCGGGAAAACCCTCGGTTTCGAAAAACGACTCCCGATTTACCTTGAATTAATTACCCAAGATTAATTCAACAGTAAATCACGGTAAATAGACTTTTACAGTCCGGTAAAAATCCAAAATTTTTACCCGGGCTGTTACAAGTATATTATTTTACGAAAATGTTTTGATTTAATAGTTTTGGAAATATATTTTTGTAACCTTATATACATACGATATATTTTTGGAAAAATATTTAAAAAGGGTTTTATGATATATAATCGAGATGTTTTACCGATGAGTTCGATTTACACTTTATGGCATCATAGCATACCGATTATGTTTATTTATGTGAGCATGTTGTCTTGTTGTATAGGTTTGATGTCGGACAGTTTCCCGAGGAGCCGGCTTTGGACCGGTCATTGTCTCCGGAGTTGAGTAATCGACCAAGGTGAGGATGGATTTCCTTCGATATGTGCCTATATTACTCGGTTGTTGTGTTTGATGATTGTTGCACTGTTGGCTGTTGTATTTGCTGTGATTTGTTTCGGGATGTTAATCCCAGTGTCTTGATTGTTTTTGGGATGTTTATCCCCGTGTTGAGTTTTGGGATGTTTATCCCTGTGTCTTTTTGGTATAAAGTATAAAGGATTAAATAATAATTTGTGATAAGGATGTCGATCCTCGGTTTTGAATGGGATGTCTATCCCGGTATTTTGGTTAGGGATGTTGATCCCTGTGATTTGGTTTTGAATGATGATAATATAATTGTCACGTGGTAAGTAGTGGTACGACTCGATGGTTTAAGACTGTTTTGTGGTGGCCATGACCTGGGTTACTTGCGATAAGCATGTCTATGCTTGGGATGTCTATCCCATGATTATATTTGGGATGTCTATCCCTGGGTTCTTATTTTTGGGATGCCGATCTCTGGGCTCTCTTGGATTTGGTCTGACACCCGAAATATGTTGAGAACCAGGTCTGACCCCTAGCTTATCCGTGACGGGGCCTGGAAAAGATAAAATTGGAAATTGGATTTTTGTTTAAGTCTTTTTGGTCTTGGACCAGTTTTGGGTCGAGTCATTTGGTTTGGTGAATTTTGGCGGTTTTTGCTTGTTTTCGACTTGAGTAATTTATAGTGTTGCATATTGATTGTCTATCCTTCGTCGGTGAGCACTTCGGACTCACCCCTCACCTGCGGGCTTTCATCCCGTAGGATGGATTATTTGTGGTACAGGTTTGGTGCATTCCAGACAGGCTGCGGCGTTATCCCTTGGACAGGACTCGGATCCATAGTTGCATCATGTGTCGCATACAGTGTCTTAGTGAGTTATTAAGTCTTCCGCTGTGCTACTTTTTGCTATTGCTGGGCCATTGGGCCGGTTATGATGTTATTGATGTTTTTATTTTGGGCTGTTGAGCCCAAGTTTCTGTTGTATACACTGTATGCTGGGTTTTGTTTGGTTGGGTCGTTACAGTTCCGGCACGTGTTTACTGTGTATGGTAAATACGGGTAGGGGCGTTTCAGTTTTTCTTATACCCGTGTAACTATCAATTTTCTATTCATTATTTTCATTTTAGTATAAAAATTTATTCATTAGTAGCATTAAATTAGTGTATACATGATAAACTAAAAGTTATGAAGATTTTGCATTTCAACATGTATCTAGCCTTTTGGACCTTTTAAGTGTTTTTTTATTTAACGTTTAGCATCAATTCCCATAAATAAAAGGAGAGTAGTCCATTCTAATGATGTTATAAAAATTCATGGGCATTTCTTGGTTCCATTCATTATTGTTGTTATTAATAGGAAAATATATTTATTATTAGCATTGAATATGAGCATATATGGTAATTGAAAAGTCATGAAAGTTTTGTATATATATAAAAGATGTGGCCATCAACAAAGAGATTAAAACAAAAGCACAAAAGAGGTCTTTAAGCCATCTCTCCACCTCGATGTAAAAATTTTTTGAAAATTTTCTTGAAGGAATTATACATTATAGTGATTCAATTCCTCAAGCTTCCTTTCGGGGATGAATTTTCAGGATATGCCGAGGCAGGGTATGCAGACATCAAATATATGTTTCCAATATGTTTCCAATATTGGCGGAGAATGTTAAGGGGGAAATGTACAACAAATCAAGATAAATTTAGTATTTTTATTTTTATTTTATTTTTTAAAAAATATATTAAAATAATATAGCTATGTATATTTTTTATATATATAGACTTTTTTTTTTTATATCACCTCCTAATCCGTGTGTAACACGGAGAGGTGACTATTTGATTTTTCTATCTCTGATCCTTCAAATACACACACTAACACATAATTATTGGGTATGTTATGTCGGTCATGTGTTAATCCATTTAAACTAACAATTATAATACCCCTAAATTATGCATGAAGGATATTAAAAAATAAGTAAGAAAATGGACATAAGGCCCTTTCACATCCTAATAGAAAACTATTTCCCTCGTTAAGTCATCTTCCCCCATATTTCCCCATGGCTATAGTCCCAATCGCCTCGCAAGGAGCTGATTAAAACAGGAGAGAGACAGGCGTAGTTAGTCAGCTCCTACCAGTACGACATGAGTGAAGTCGTTTAGATTTGAGTTGCCCTTTTTTTTTTTTCCTTAAGAAAAAAAAAATTATCCCCAAATATATCGCCGTCAAGACTCAAGACTCGAGGAAGGAAGAGAATTCAAATCTTACATTTGAGAGGGAAAATGCAAAACTATCAAAATAAATAAATAAATTCCTCTTCAAATTTCAAGTCCATCAACTCACGCAGACACAGAAACATAACCGCATCAAACCGCGACTTGAATTAATGCCTCGAGGTTCGCAGATGGAATCTAAAAGACGAAGAGGAGAGGCAGAAGAAGAAGAAGAAGAGGGTTATCCTTGGAAGAAGCAGACGACGACGAGGACGCAGCGAAAGAAAGGAGACTGGTCCTTGAAAGATTTCGAGATCGGAAAACCCCTCGGGAAAGGAAAATTCGGCCGTGTCTATCTCGCCAGAGAAGTCCAGGTAGGTATCCGGTAACTACTGGCTAGGTTTTGCCTCTCCCTCTCAATTATTGTATAGAAATGGCTCCTGGTGGTTATTGTTTGGTTTCTTCTGGTGGTGGTGGTGTAGAGTAAGTACATAGTGGCGTTGAAGGTGATTTTTAAGAAGCAGATAGAGAAGTACGGGATAGGGCACCAGTTGCGCCGAGAATTGGAGATCCAGAGCAACCTCGGCCACCCCAACATCTTGCGCCTCTTCGGCTGGTTCCACGACGAGGAGCGCATCTTCTTGATCCTCGAGTACGCTCACCGCGGCGAGCTTTATAAGCTTCTCCGGAGGAACAATTTCCTCTCCGAAACCCAATCCGCTACGGTCCTACTCCTACTAATTCACCTACCTCATTCCTTTGATTATTCCGTGAGTGGCTAATTATTAAACTTTCTCTTGTTCATTTGGTTTTGACTGTTTCAGTACATTGCTAGTCTCGCAAATGCCCTGGCCTACTGTCATCAGAAGCATGTCATCCACCGCGATATTAAACCCGAAAATTTGCTCCTCGACCATCAGGTTATTGCACATTTGACATGGATTTTTGTCCTCGCGTTTTGGTTTGTGTTAATCTACTGATATCCGCACTTGTGTGCCTCCATGTGTTTTAGGGTCAGTTAAAAATTGCGGATTTTGGATGGTCTGTGCAATCCGAGAAGAAGAGGCGTACCATGTGTGGAACTTTGGATTATCTGGCCCCAGAGTTGGTGGAACAAAGAACTTATGATTACGCAGTTGATAACTGGACTTTGGGGATACTCTGTTATGAGTTCCTCTATGGGGTCCCTCCATTTGAGGCCGAGAGTCAAGCTGATACCTTCAGAAGGTAAGGCGAAATTGCAATGTGTATATTCCATGTAATGGACAGTTTGGCCTTGAATTGAACTTTAAGCTGAATTTTTTTAATGCAGAATAAAGGAGATTGATCTGAATTTCCCGCCTGCTCCTCTGGTTTCAGCAGAAGCCAAGGATCTCATCACCAAGGTAAGTTTGTAATGAATAAAATATTGGTTATCCAGCGGATGCAGAATGCAGTTTTTGGCATGATTTATTAACTTCATGATGCTTGTCATTTGTAAATGTTTTCAGCTCCTGGTGAAGGAGTCCTCACAGCGGCTCTCTCTTCAGAAGATCATGGAGCACCCTTGGATAGTCAAGAATGCAGACCCCACGGGTACCTGCAAAAACTAGCATTTCCCTTTTTTTAACTCCTGACCTTGATATGGTTTTTGATTGTTCTCTTGAGAACATCTTGACTCCTCAGTTCGGTATGGTCTCCAAGGGATGACTCTTAACCATTTTGAGAATTACTGTGGAGCATCACATCCCATGCTGTATAGCTTATGCAGTATCAAACTGTGTATCCTTCTGAATTCTGTCTAGCCCTTGTTATTCATATTAATACATATCCTAGATTTTCAGAACTGGTTTCTGGGACAGCCGAGAAGAGACTGATGGTAGTTATTACGTATGTGAATCCATTTCCTGTTAAACGTTGCAATCTCATCCTCAATTATTATTTTCTTTTCCCAACTAGGAATGGGCTTTTAAGTATAGAGTTCATGGAAAGCAATATCTAACAGCAAATTCCTACACATATCAATTCCACTTTTTCCATCTATTCTTCCCTTTAGACTGAATTCTGAACCCATGGGGTCCGCTTAGGTGTTCCAACGTTTCTCAGAGCCTTCCATACAGCACTGTTGCACTTAAAGCCTGAGCCAAAAGCAAGTTGCCAAACGCGATCACCTCTTTTTATCCTTGTGTTTGCCTCCAAGTAAGCCAGTTCATACCACACGCTACTACTTGAGGTGTTGCCAAAACGCTCCAAAGTTTTTCTTGATGCCTCCATGTATTCTTCTGTGAGCTCCAAATTCTTCTGTAATGCATCCAAAACCTTTCTGCTTGTTGACAGGATGCATATATGCTCGAAAGCAAGCTTATAATCAGGTATGTAAAGCTTGTTTTTTTCCTTCACGAGCTTGAAGAGCCAATTAGTGAAAAAATGGACCTGCTCTGAAACAGGGAGAACTAGAGGGCCTAAAGTGGTAATGTTAGCCTTTAGTGCACGACCTCCCACCCCAATCACGTCCTTGCTCACTGAGAGACCTTGTCTTCCATCAGAGTCCTCCTTCAGATGTATACTTCTGAAGCTTTCATTGTCCACACCTTTATGAGTTCGAATCAACTGCATGCCAGTTCTGAAATATAAGTGGTGCCATAAGCATTTACCAAAGCTTTACCCCTAATTTACCACCTAGTTACCATTCTGCAAGTCTTGATAACTTGCAAAATATTCCTCTTTCTGTTTTGTTTTATCATTTAAAGTCAGAGAGGAGGTTCTTCTGTTAGGTAGATGTAGTGTGATATGTGATAGAATGCTGATGAATAGGAAAAGGTATTTGAATTATTATGCTTAGGGAATTTGTAGATTTATGAAGTTCTCAACCCACAATTCTTCCGCGTTTCTAGTTTTTCCTTGTTCGTTAAGTTCCTACCTGTTGTGACAATCTAATCAACTTAGCAAATGTAGTTTTGTGTATGCCCATGTCTAATGTGCTTATCAGTGATGACTTGACCAAGTTTTGCTGATTGTACAAGACTTCCCCAAATTAGATGATACAACAACCATAATTTAAATAGCACAGTTAGAAGGTTGTGAAGTTAGTTGACTACCCTGGAGGATACAAAATAAAACGGTCAAGACACCAGTGGTACCTGTTTTAGTTCATACTTGGAACGCCATCGATCAAGACGGCAACTGGAGAGAAGTATGGCTGCTGCTCCCATTCTGAAAAAGCAATTAGGAAGGAGCATGTCTAGATCATTGCCACCATACCACGTGTAGCTCACCACTTCTGTGCTCACTACTACAGCGTAGGAGCCAGGATATGCATTCAAAAGATCTTTAGCCATATCTATAGCTATCATCCCAGCAGCACAACCCATGCCGCCGAGATTGAAGCTGTGGATATTATGACTAAGCTTGTAATGGTTGATCAACATTGATGCCAGTGAGGGTGTGGTGTTTAGGATCCCACAGTTGACAACAAGAATTTTAATGTCCTTGAGCCGTATTTTTGTAGCGGCAAGGAGGTCATCTATTGCTCCAAACATGACCATTGCCGCCTCTTCTCGGCCATCATTCACTGTTATCTTGTAACCTGGGCGAAACACTACTCTAGGCATGTAGGTTTCCTCTCCAATGCCAGAATTTTTCAGAACTCGTTGCTGAAATTTAATCGCCGCATCACTAAATTTTCCAGATTTTTGTGCCAGCTCAATAAATTCCTCCTTTGATATCTGTAGTTAGAGCAAATAGAGTCTTCTTAGTTTTTAATTAACATCAAATTTGATAGCAGCTTTGTGGTGTTGGTAAAGTACTTCAAACAAATATAAGTTACCTTGAGCTCATCTGGTGGACGATAGCAAGCAAAATCTACGAGATAAGTAGGTCGTGGAGTTGAATCAAGATAGAAATATAGAATCAAGCCCAAGAATCCCACGATGAAAAGTCCATCTATGAGGTCACAACTGGGATAGAAGTCTTGCAGGAGAAATTTTCCTATTTGAGCACTGAAGATTACAAGGAGAGTTGGTGCAACCAGGAAATAAAAGGATGGAGAAAGGAGATAAGAATATCCTAGTTTCACATATTTCAGGTTGACAGAACTAAGAAAGTCGGGTAATTTTCGCCGCACCCTCACTGAGAAACTCAAAGATCCGGCATATGGACCGGAATCCTCTATTCCCCGGTTCACAATTTCAGTCGATAAACGTTCCTGCTCCCACTCCATGAGAGTTATTAGATGAGTATTTAGAGAGGAAACTACAGTAAGGAATACTAACAGACCAGAGAGGTGAAATGTAGTGGATAAGGATGTCTGGAGTCTGGACAATAGTCAATACTCTCAATGTTATAATAAAAGGTGATTAATGGAAGTGGAGGGTTGGAAACGAATCGTTATATAGCATCGAGGGAAGCAATACGATGATGCATAGAGATGAAGAAGTAACGTTGTGGAGTAACTAAGAGAAGGTGTAACAGAAACAGGCTCTTTGTGCATGAAAGCACTTGAATAGCAGGTTTATAGCATCATAGGACTCGTGCCTCATGGAAATGGAAAATTTCTTTTTCCGGGTTATGTGTACATAAAAGTTGGACTGTATTTATGTTAAAATGAGGTCATCTTAAGACAATCTTTCTACATATATGAAAGGACTTAAATTGGTCCCTCTATGAATGGTTGATTTTTTTTTTTTTCCGATAAATATGAATGGTTGGTTGATAGTTTTTTTGGGGGGAAATCATTGATTGTTAGTTAGTCTGAGTGTTAGGAAGTTCAGTGTCCATAAAGAAAGGTCCAATGTCCGAATCCAGTCTTCTATATAGAAAATCTAATGTTGGAGGGCTCTTCTCATAATGCATACAGCAGTGCTTGGATTAGTGGGCTCCGTGATATGGGCCGATAGTAAAAGGAAACCGCAAACTTAAATGATTCAAGAAACTTTTGATATCATTTTATCATCGAATACTGATTTACGAATTATACTAGAAGATCTTCATTGAATTAATGCTGAAATTAAAATCTGCCATATTTTTGCATCCTTGGTTGCTTTTAGAAACCTCTAATGAAGAAACCCTCCCAAGTGCCAACCATCCTAAAGCAATTGGGTATGAGATGGGGAGAATCATTCTTTTCAGTGTCCCACCACATGTGTCGATCTAGTTTTTGCTCAATAATTCTGTTTTCCAGAAACACTACCAATTTATGTCTCATATCAGTGAATTGTTGAAGGAAATGGATATTGGGTTTCAACTACTGGAAGAACTAGCTAGTATGAGCAAGCATGCATGGAAATGGCCAGTTTCAAATGAAGCTACTATGGAACTGTCAATTCAACGTACGGCCCTATCTGTTTTGCCCGAAATCGACAGTCATGTCCCCCTACCCGGAGACGCTATTGGAGGCTTCGATTGTAAAAAAACTGCCATTTATATTATTGAACCAATCTTCTCCATGGCTGTTGTCGTTTAAGTACAACTTTAATCCTAACTCAAAACGGAAAACACAAACAAAACATATTCAAACTTTATCAGCAAGCACATCTTCATCCCATATCTGGAAATTAGACAAAAGCACAACCCTTTAGCTAAAAAAGCAAAAGAAAACAAAGCTGGAACTCGAGAGCAAGCTAGGAACAGGAGGGATTTATTCCAAATGATGGAGAACATCCCTGGTCAACTGTTTCCGGCGTTTTCTTTTCGACCCGGAGCTGCAGGGTCCTCCTGCGGTTTTGGTTTTGGTTTTCGCATGAATTTAGCCCAAGTGCAGATTTCAAATGCTATAACGATGACACCCAACAATGCAAGGATGCCAACATAAGCCCATCTCCAAACCGCCTGGTGTGGCTTCAATATATTAATCCCGTGAAACATGTTAAGTGAGATCACAACGAGCAGTGAATAGCCAAGGCAGTGATGGTATAGGTTCCAGTGTTTTCTGTACTCATCTGTCTCCTCTGGTTTCAAACGTATTGCCAGTGCCTGCAAATGTTGATGATCATTATTGATGCAACAAATAACACTAGACTCCACCAAAATGAACTTGTAGAGAACGAGATCGAGGGGGTTTTACTTGCAGGGTTGTGAATGCAAAGATGAGCATGGAGTAGAGCCGGTGGGTACGAAAGGTATAGTATCTTGAAATGTGTCCAAGCCATAAGCCTACGACCCAGCCAGAAGTTCCCAGAATGTAGCCAGTAATTTGGCAGCTGACGTGAAAATAATACCATTTATCCTTCGATTCTAACGGGTATCTGGAATACCTTGCTATAATAACTCCAGCAGGCAAGAATGTACCCCACCCTATGATGTTCAGGATGCCATGCACCTGAAGAAAACCAAAGACCACAAGCAGAACATTGGCTTCATCAAGGTAACAGAAATGCTCCCAATTGCATGTGCCTTACAGGAATGTTTCAGTTAGTTGAGTATTGGATATGCAGAAAATATTTACCACATATTGATAGAAATGGTAGTTCCCACTATGATGTATGTTAATCTTTCTCCGGTAGATCATTACCATAAGTTATTACATAACAGTAACCATCCTTGGTTTTTCAGGAGGAAAAGAAAGGTTTCTTTTTTGTATAGTTGAGATATGCCTCATTTCCTGATGGAGTTTAAAGCTTTTCGATCGAAAATAACACTTAAGCTAAGTGAAGGAAACTTAAGGCTTCTTACCATTCTCAAGTGGTTCACGTGCTTGTCTACATGTTCAGCTGTCGCATCCATCAAGTTAATTGTCTCAGTGCTATCAACGTTGTCGAGAGATTTGGGATGCATCATTGGCTGTAAGCCTCTTTCTTCTAATCCAACCTGCCACACATGATTCAACCTTGAAATGTTGTACCAAGAAGGCAGAATTACCGTTGCATGCAGTGTGTAAAATTTCGTTGTAGCTTCATATTCTGCTAGCTTGTTCTCAAATCCCACTTCAACTTCTGACGGCAGAAGCTTGCATCCTTGCTTAATATCGCTCGTGATGTTGTAGGTATGGATTGACAATGATCCATTCAGGTGCCTTAGCATTATTATTGCCCTGGTTCCAATCATTTGCGGTCTCTTCTGTGGATTGACGCCCCAGGCTAGCCACCTTAAATCGGGCTGTTCATTTACGCCAACAAGAATATCGACTCTGTTGGCATTTTGTTTGTTTATTTCCCAGCCAAATTCAACCCCCAGGGTGGTCTGTTTCTTGCAGTTGGAGATGTTCTTCGTCTGAGCTAAAAGGGAGAAACTCTCACTGCATGGTATGTAATGAGCGGTAGCAGCGGACAGAACAAGGAACAAGGCTGATATGATGACTGCACAGACTGTTGTCGAAGTCATTTTTTAATGATTGATCTCTCTCTTTTCTGCAATTTTATATAATGTACAGATTAAGGAATCTGCTACCTATGGAACGTGTATGTTGGTTAAAACGTTTAAACGTTTTTTGATGCCAGTTAAAACGTTTAAACTAAGTTACAAACTTTTGTCTGGGCTCAATCCAAGATGTACTGCATAATTTTCTGTCATATTCTCCACTTCCTAAAAGCATAGGCCAAGAGTCTTTACAGTTACACTTGCTCTTTAGCATATGGTGAAGTAGGAATGAGGCTAATTATTTCATTGATTCTCCATCGTTCCTTTTGTACCCCCGTTAAAAGTGTTAAGCTGTGAAATCCTAATGGATAAAGCAAATGTTCATATACAAAAGGTCTTCATAGTCTTTGAAAATCGAAGTGATTAATATAATCTTTCATTAGGACCCTATATGAAAACACTCACGGTTCAAGCTTCTAACCATTCTAACCATGCTTTGGTCTTAATTGAGTGTTTTTTTTTTCTCACTCATTAGTTAGGCCAGTTCGAGCCAGGACGGGCCATCACATTGAAAGATAAAACACTCGCAAATAGATGCGCTTTATGATTCAAGTTTTACACAAAGAATTTTGGAAGAAAAAAAGAGGTATGCCCATTTTGTAATGTTTACGCAATTAATGTTCCCCATTTCCTAACAAATGCTTTTATGTTCTTATATCACATCAAACATGAAGAAGGGGTAGGGGGGGGGGGTTTGGTGGGGGCTTTTGTGCCAGAAAAGAATGGTGATAGTAGCGGCTACGTACTTGTCCTATTTGGAGTGGCATCCGAGCAATCTCTTTGTAGATATTAGCCGCATGGAATGGAAGTCACAAAAAGGTAATGATCATGCAATGCAGCAATGGGAATTTTAATTGATTCCATACTTCAAGATGAACTTTCAAAAGTAACAATTAGAATCACACACATTTTCTTATTCTTTTTTTCTTCCTTGTTTAATTAAGTTGTCAAGAATCATGATCAAGATAAAATGACACATAACTCATGTTTCACATCCTTGTTTATGTGCTTTCGCCAGTGAACCAAGAAATTCGATTAAACTTTTGCTTTGTGGGAGAAAAGACCGAAATAGAGATTCTCATGTTCTTTAGCCTTTTTTTTTTTTTTTCCTTTAAAACCTGATTGGTGTGGTGGTCCGTACGCCAGCATGACACATTTGAGAACCAAGCATCTTGGCCTAAATGTTCATTTCCATTCCAGAAGAACTAATTGAACATTTTTAGGCCTTATCATTTTCTGTAGTGATTAACAAAAGTTTAAGAATTTGATTATCTAAAAAAAGAAAGAAGTTTAAGAATTTGCCAGGACACAAACTACCTACCCTATTCAAATATATTTTCGCCTCTAGAGTTCCATAACCCATGTACAGTATTATATATTTTCTGTTGTCTGAAAAAGAAAAATTGTATGCATGCATGCGGTCTCTTCAGGAATGCATAAAACATGTTCTAAACCCCCCAAAGAAAAGTAAACTAATCTAATTATCAGGTTATATTATCGCATGTTAGAGAAAAAAATAAGGTTATATACTTTTTTAAAATTATATATGTATGTACTCTAGATATGTCCAAATGTAGACACACAACACAACTAACTATACTTTGACTACTGCTCCGAAATCAATATTCGGCAGATCAAGAGGAAGGGAGTTGACAAGATTTTGATGGTGTGTCAAACTATATTGCAGAAAACGTTGACCATTGCCTCTCCAACAAACACTTGCACACATTAGTTGAAGAACAGCTACGTTTAGATTTCTGTCAACTCTTTAGAAAATTTGGGTGTGTTGTATTCTACTTTGACTAAATCTGTCCCTTTGATCTTGCCACTTTTCTCTAATTAATAATGCAATGCAGTCATGCACCCTCGTGTGGTCTATTTAAAATATAATCTTTTTCAAGCCTTTTGTATTCTTTATAGTAGCTGTTGAATGTGGACTCCTAAAGTGCAAGTGCATATGCATTCAAATCGATACCTTCTCCCAAAATTTTCTATTTAAAACCCCACTCTACCTCCAATCTTCATTCACTTAGCATCCTATTACCTTATATATCACTCTCTCCTCCGTCTCTCATACACACGCACTTAATTACAATCGGGAAAAAAGATGAAGCTACTGAAAGCTCTCTTGATGCTTAACATTTTCATGGCTCTAGTCGTTAACATTTCTGCCTTAGCCCTCAAAGATGAAGAAGATAAGAACGGTGATGATCATGATCATACCGATCATGAAGTGACCCAAGAATATTCTTCGGATGACATAGAGGACGAAGAGCTTTCTTCTTCTCAAAATGGAGGTAGTCGGTTTCTACGTGAAAAGAAGATGAAGAGGCTAAGGTGCAACAAGTTCCCTATGATATGCCATTTCCAGGGAAGCCCGGGGCCTCATTGTTGCAAGAAGAAGTGTGTCAATGTTTTGAGAGATGGTCTTAACTGTGGGAAGTGCGGGAAGAAGTGCAAGTACAATGAGACATGTTGCAATGGCAAGTGTGTGAATCCATCCTTCAATAGAAGCCATTGTGGGGGTTGCAACAACCGGTGCGATAGCGGGAGCATTTGTGCTTTTGGCCTTTGCAACTATGCATAGCAAGGGTGGAGGGAGGGATGCATCAATTCTTTGATCGATGAGAAATTAATTTCTATACGTTTTTGTGGAGCAATTTCTTTGTCATTTGATTTGTTATTAAGCCAATCAACCTTAACTTCTAATTTATAGGCCAGTTCCTATTAAATACTGACTCATTGTTTGGGATTTGATTTGTTAAGCACCATAGAATTTGCCTTACCCATCACAGGGATTTTGTTTTTTTTTTTTTGATAAACGGCCTAAAAGGCTTTCCATTAAGTGATAACAGGTACAGATAAATCCCAAATCCACATCTAGTAGATTAGGATAGGAAAATCTAGATCTAATACAATGATAGGAGAAACCATAACATACAGACGGCTAGTAATCCTACAAAGAAGGATGATAAAGACTTGTGATACATTCCAGGGGAGATAAAATCGGTATAGCTCCACAAGCCCGAAGCTCTTTCCAATGGATGGCTTCAAAACACAAGGCCACCAGCGTTTGGTTATCCCAGAACCATTGCAGCAGAAAGAAAAAATCCTTTCCAAATCGAAGAATAAGAGCATGGCATTCACTAACCCCATGAACACAAAGGAAATAAAGGGAATCATACAGAGTAACAAACCAATTGAAGCTTCTTCCCTTGAATCTCTTCTTTGTCCTGAGAGCCAACCTGCAAATTTTTCAAAGAAAATCTCCTCATCCATATCATGCTCCATCAAGGTTGAAGAAGCATACGGTTGAGGAAAGGAGGTGGGGGAGAAGAGAGAAAGGGTAAGAGAGACAGGTGGTGGTGGGTTAGAAAGGAAGAGAAGAGGGGGAAAAAAATTGCAGGTGAGGCTGGGATCTAGAGAAGAGATAGATCTGGCAATATTTTGTGGAGAAAAAGACCACAAAGACATTACCCAACAAAGGAACGACTCCCTCACAGGAGTGAAAAACCCCACAAGGAGGTGGAAAACCAAATTCAGACCAAGATTTATTAATCCGGATAGAACTAAGAAAAAAAGCAAGAAAAGTAAACAAAGGGGGAGAAGATGGAGAGGCTGCCCGAAGGATGGATAATTTCCTATTAATTATCAACTCCGTTGACTTTTAATCATTCCCTCACAACGCATACTTTACGTATAAAATGATGGATTAGTACGATCCTCTCCCTTAATAGGTACGTTGGAATAATTATAACTTTATAAGAGACCCCTGGATTTAAGCTTTATGTATTGGGTGAGATTCGAACCCGAGCTCATTACTTTTTACACAAGAGTATCACCAAGCTACAAACCCATATACTCGCATTGAATTTGATTGCCTTGAGTTGGACTTAACAAATGACTAGACAAAAAAATCAACCATCTATCACTAAAAAATAAAAATGCGTTCTTAGATGATGAGAATATTTTAATTGACACGGTTGTAGTAACTCTAAGAGAACATTTTGATCCCTAGATTGAGAACATTTTAACTTCTACCATATTAATTCCATCTTTAAACAAAGAAATATTAGATAGATGTATATAAGGTAATAAAAATATACATAACAAAGTCCCAGAACAGTATACATGTATAACTGCTCTATATTTGAGTATAAGCGATAACTAAACTTGACATATAGTATGAACTAAGTATCATCACTATGATGCACTGTTTTATACTTTGTAGTGGCATTATAAGTCTAACATGGTTCGAGTTGTTATTATGTGCGTGAAATATATAGCATTACGTGTTATTCAAATTCATCATGATTTTGTGTTAATGGTGTGTGCATTTCTTCTGTAAAAAAAACAATTTGAACAATATGCATGGGCATTCAAATTCATTAGTGTATAATTTAATAGTAAAATTTTCATAAGAATGATAAGGATGGGAGAAAACCGAACTGCTCCAGAATTTGGAAACTTAAGCCTAAAGCCGCTCCTTTCCCAAAGGAAAATAAAGAACAGAGTTGAGGCAAGGTTGGGAATCGGAGATAGATGCGTTGGTCAAGGAGAACAAAAGCTATTAGGCCAATGACCACTGCAGCATGTTGGCTTAAAATATAATCTCAATATATTGACTGTCCAAACGTTGGCATACGGTAAAAGCAAAGTTGTGATTTGAGATTATTGTATTGTTTTTCAATTCAGTTGCAGACTGCTCTCATGCATGTAGTTATTAGCATAAAAAAGAAAAAAGTAGTAGAGGGTCAGTAAATGAAGCCATGCCCTTCACACTGTTCATTAAAAAAAAGTCATTGAGGCACATTGATTATATGAAGGAAAAAAAAAAAAATATTGTAACCTTTGGTATTTGACTTCCAAATGGTCACGTGCATTGATCGCGGGCCGCATTTTATCACAATTTTTCTTCAATCACGTTCTTTTTCTTGAGGTATTTAATGTTGTTAAATATTTAAACAATTGTGGATTGAACAGGGTCACAATATTCCTTGAACCATTACAGTTCCACTTCTATTTTAAATAAAGGTTTTGGCTGTTGTCTCGACTAGGAAAAGGAAAAAGCTCTTGGCAGTTCTTCAGAGTTCGACTTAAGAATGTTGATTAAAAAAAAATATTGTCAAACCTTACAACTTTACAGCCTCCCTCCCACTTTGGTTCCAATACCAAAAATTAGGAGCAAAGACTTGTAGTATTCTTTTGTAAAATAATAGGATGACCATATAATTTGACCACTGTGTACCTTCTCTGTTTATTAGGCGTTGAATTTGGACCACTCCACTACATACCCGAATGCACAACCTTAAGCAAGAAAAATCCCATACATTTCTTCCTATAAGTATCCATCCTTGAGTCATTGTTCCAATCCAACTCATTTCTTTCTCTTCATTTGTTCTATAATCAACAAAAAAGAAAATGAAGTTGCTAAATGTATTCGTTGTTCTTGCTATACTACTTGTTTCTCTAATCCTTAATATTGCTTCAATGCCAATACTTGAAGGAGGAGAAGATGAAGGGCTGCCGGGTCGCATTCTTGCGCAGAAGGCATTTAAAAGGAGGCCATTTACTTGTAAGAAGTACCCAATGGTTTGTCATGCCAAAGGAAGCCCTGGGCCACATTGCTGCAAGGAGAAGTGCGTTAATGTGTTAATAGATCGTCAAAATTGTGGAATGTGTGGGAAAAAGTGCAAATACAATGAGATTTGCTGCAATGGCAAGTGTGTGAATCCTTCTTTCAATCCAAGACATTGTGGTGGTTGCAATAATTGTTGTGGCAATGGGAGCTTAGACCATCTCCAGTCTCAGGCTCTATCCGGAGGCTCTATTATTGCCATATCAGCGCCACATCAACGCCACATCAGACAGAGCCTTCACTTATATTTAGAGCCTCTGATATCGTCCAATCATACAGGCTCTATTCGGAGGCTCTATTGAGGACCCATATGTATATTATATTATTAATCTTACAAATATAATTTTTATTATATACAAATTAAATAATATAATAATAGAGGAAGTAAATAGAGGCGGGCTCTCCCGGTCTCTATTTTTAGAGACGGTCTCTACTATTCACAGAGCCTCTCTTTTTTCTCCAGTGGCGAGACAGACTCTAAATTGCTGATATGGCAAATAGAGCCCTGTCATGAAGCCCACACTGGAGATGGTCTTATGTGCTTTCGGCCTCTGCAATTATGCATAGACTTTTCTTTTTTTTTTTAAAAAAAATAGATTCTTTCACTTCTTTTTCTTCGTTTACTCAGATTCTTTAATTCCTCGTTGGATTGTGAATTTGTATTATTCTCTGATTTATATGTCAGGCAAAGACAATGATGGCTGATAATTGTTATATGTTGAAAGTTCTCGCGTCATGTATCAAACATAGGTAAAATAGTTTTTCTTGTCCCTTCACTTTTTTGTTTTCGCATTTGTTGTCTCTCTTCCTTTTTTTTCACTCAACATGTCCCTCAACTCTTAATTTACCGGGTCACCTTGTCCTTTTTACCCTCTACAGCCGGTTAATGACTACGGTGCTGACACGTGTCATGTGGGGTCCACAATTTGCAGATTTTTAATTCATTCTCTCTTTTTTGTCAAAATTTAATTTCTAAAACAATTGTTAAAGAAAATAAAAAAATGAAAAAAATGAAAAAAAATTGCTGATTTTTAATAAACATCATTTATTAAACACAGAGCACTCTCTTTAAACCCACCCGAAGAACCCCGCTTTCCCTCCCCTCCATCATCGCCGCCGCCTCCTCCGATCCCTCCTCCTCCACCACCACCGTCGCCGCCGCCGGGTTCTTTGTCAACAAAGTATCCAACATCCGGGACGAGGCCCGCCGGCTGTCCCCACACCTGGACGCCCACAACTTCTCCGCCAAGTACGTCCCTTTCCCGTCCACCTCCTCCAACGCCGACGAGACCTACTCCCTCGACGAGATCGTCTATCGCTCCAACTCTGACGGCCTCCTCGACGTCCAGCACGACCTCGACGCCCTCAAGGCCTTCGCCGGGTCCTACTGGCGCAACCTCTTCGACTCCCGCGTCGGGAAGACCACCTAGCCCTACGGATCCGGGGTCTGGTCCAAGAAAGAATGGGTCCTTCCCGAGATCTCCAGTGACGACATCGTTTCCGCCTTCGAGGGCAACTGCAACCTCTTCTGGGCCGAGCGGTTCGGGAAGCAGTTCCTCGAGATGACCGATTTGTGGGTCAAGCATTGCAGGAACTCCCACACCTGGAGCTTCAAGGATCTGGGCATGACCGTCCTCGTCAGCCAGGTCAACCGCCTCCGTAAGATGAACAAACCCGTCTTCGGAGTCGGCTGCGCCTCCACAAGTGTCATTTTTTATTAGGAGTATGCCCAGGCCTGCTTTGCTGTAACTTGTTTAGTTAATACAATATCACTTCCAGATTAAAAAAAAAAAGAGAAAAGGGCAGAATAGTAGAAATAAAAGACAAGAAAATAGCACCTGACATTCTTTTACATTTTTTATTATTAAACTAATTTTATTTTAATTCAAAAAAAGGTTTTAGAAATTAAATTAGGGAAAAAGGGTTTCAAAAAAGGGTTTTATTAAACTGATATCATATTTTAATTATATTAGAATGTTTTTGTGAAGGAAAAATAAAAAAATTAACTTATTAAAAAAAGAATTTAAAACATTTAAAATAAAAGACAAGAAAACGAAGATTCAACAGTACATATTTGATTACGATTTATTTATTTATTATTGTTATAAAATTGATTTATTTTAATTCAAAAAAGATTTAAGCAATTAAATTAAGAAAGTGAAAAATAAAAAATAGAAGAAAAATTAAAAAAAGGGCAGCCCATGGTCCCCATATGACAAATGTCAGTACCATAACAATCAACCTGTAATAACAGGTAAAAAGGACATGTGGCCCGGTAAATCTTAAGTTCAGGGACATGTTGAGTGAATTTTAACAAAGAGGGACAACAAATGCAAAAACGGAAAAGTGTAAGGACAGAAAAAACTTTTTTACCATCAAACATACTCTTATTCTATATCAATAATTGTTTTTTCTCTTCAGAAATGGATGCCAAAATCACTCATATCAAGAACTTGAATAATTTTGGTACTGTCCTGAACAAAATTGATAGTTTTACTTTTGCAAATAAATTAGCTAAAGACTATGAATATGCATAGACATGCAGATAAACTAAAACTGGGGGAAAAAAACAACACACTCAATATTTTCATGGTGACTCCTGACAGATTTTATGGTGATCAAATTAAACTAAATGGCATAAAACGATTATATTATAGTCAAACGGGATATTCTTGAGTATATATCATTCTGTAAGAATGACATTTTAATAACATCATAATATTTATAGTCAATTTACCACTCAAAAGTTAATTATGGGGCCTAATTGTTTGAAAAAGAAGTCGGTAAACGTTTTGAGTGATCGTCTTAATTGTGGAAAATGCAGGAAGAAGTGCAAATACAAATGAGACATGTTGCAAGGGCAAGTGTGTGAAACTTTCTTAATTTTTTTTAATCACCAAGTGAGTGAATTAATCGTTCCATGTCCATGGAGGGGCCAATTGGGGTGCTTTGTTAGATTCTCGGGGCTTAATACCTCTTTTGGCCCCCCTAGTTTGGAAATCACTTTGATTTTAGCCATTTAATTTTTATTTTTTTGATTTTGCACCCTAGTTTTGGAATTGATTACGTATTTTCACCCACCAACCTATTCCAACAGGTAAAATTAATGATATGTAGGTTGTTTGACACATGTTAATTTTTCATTTGACAATTTTCAAACCAAACCACCCGAATCAAAAAACCGATTTATAACCCGATGTAGAATCTGAAAAAAAAATTTAAGAAGGAAAAAACAAACAACTAAAAAGACTGACTTTTTATACTGAAAATAATAAAGAAAAGAATATAAGATGAAGTACGGATGACTATTTATACTGGAAGGACGATAAAAAATAAAATAAAAAACTGAGATTGATGAAAATAAAAATAAAAAATTAAAACAATAATAAAAATATGTAAAATCTTATATAAAATTTTAAAAAATGAATAAATAATTTTATAAGAGAACATAAAAAAAAGAATAAAGCAAAAAATATCAAACGAACAAGGAATCATCAAGAGAAAGAAAAAGTATGGATGACTGTTTACACTGGAAAGTCGGTAAAAAATAAAAGAAAAAACTGAGATCGAACGAAATAAAAATTAAAATAAAAAATATATAAAATCTAAAAAATTAATAATAATTTAAAAAGAATATGAGACAAACAAGGTATCTCCAAGAGAAAAAAAAAGTACCAACGATTATTTATACTGAAAATTCGTAAAAAACTAAAAGTAAAAATTAAGATCACGAAAATTAAAATTAAAATACTAAAAATAAAAATAAAAATAAAAACAATAAAAATATGTAGATTCTTATACAAAATTTTAAAAAATGAATAAACAATTTAAAAGATAAAAGAATAAAAAAAACAAGAATAAAGCAAAGAATATCAGACGAACAAGGACTCACCGAGAGAAAAAAAAGTACGGATGACTGTTTATGCTGGAAAACCGATAAAAATAAAAAAAACTGAGCTAGAAGAAAATAAAAATTAAAATAATAATAAAAAACAAAAATGTGTAGAATCTTATACAAAATCTAGAAGATGAATAAATAATCTAAAAATAGAGAAGAATAAAAAAATAATGAAGCAAAGAATATCAGACGAACAAAGAATCTCCGAGAGAAAAAAAATAAAGAAGACTATTTATACTGGAAAGTCGATAAGAAAAAGGGAAAGTCAAGATCAAAGAGAATAAAATTAAAATACTAAAAAATAAAATTAAAATTAAAATAATAAAAAAATATGTAGATTCTTATACAAAATTTAAAAAATAAAAAATAATTTAAAAAGAGAAAATAATAAAAAAACAAGAATAATGAAACGCCCCGACCCGTATTTACTGTACACATTAAACACGTGCCGGAACTGTGACGACCCAATCAAAACAAGCCCAGCATACAATGTATACAACAGGAACACGGGCCCAACAGTCCAAAATAAGAAACATCATAAATAACAAAACCGGCCCAATGGCCCAATAATATCAATAAAATGCACAACGGAAGACTTAATAACTCACAAAACACTGTATGCGACACTGATGCAAATTATGGATCCGAGCCCTGTCCAAGGGATAACGCCGCAGCCTGTCTGGAATGCACCAATCCTGTACAACAAATAATCCATCCTACGGGACGTAAGCCCGCAGGTGAGGGGTGAGTCCGAAGTGCTCACCGACGAAGGAAAGACAATCAATATGCAACTATAATTACTCAAGCCAAAAACACAGGCTAAACAGCCAAACACACCAAAACCAAGACTCGACCCAAACCGGTCCAAGTCCAAAAGACTCAAATAAAAACCAATTTTCTAATTTTATCTTTCCGGGCCCCGTCACGGATAAGCTAGGGGTCAGACCTGGTTATCAACATATTCCGGGTGCTAGACCAAATCAAGAGAACCCAGGGATCGACATCCCAAAAATACGAACCCAGGGATAGACATCCCAAAAATAATCACGGGATAGACATCCCAAGCATAGACATGCTCATCATAAGAACCCAGGTCACAGCCACCACAAAATAGTCTTAAACCATCGAGTCGTACCACTACTTACCACGTGACAATTATATTATCGTCATTCAAAACCAAACTCAGGGATCAACATCCCTAACCAAAATCAAGGATCGAAATCCATATTATAATTTATTATTAATTCCATAATACTTAAACCAAAAAGGCGCAAGGATAAACATCCAAAAACCAACATGGGATGAACATCCCGACCACAATCAAGACAATGGGATAAACATCCCGAAACATATCACAGCAAATGCAACATCCAACAATGCAATAATCAACAAACACAACAACCGAGTAAAATAGGCTCATATTGAAGGAAATCCATCCTCACCTTGGCCGATTACTCAACTCCAGAGACAATGATCGGTCTGAAGCCGGCTCCTCGGGAAATTGCCCGATTTCCGAACCTATACAACAAAAAAATATATACACATAAATGCACATAATCGGTATGCTATGATGCCAGAACTGCGAAATACCCCATCCCGGTTCATATCTCTTTTATTATCAACTTTTACCGAAAATATTATACCGTACATCTATCCGAATATAATTTCGGTACCATACTTTAATTAAAACTCCTTTCAAAATATTTCATTAAAATAATATACCTTTTTCCAAAATAATAATTACCATAATTTTCTGAAAAAGATAACATATGTATATATATTTTCTAAAATATTACATTTTTAATAAAACTATTTACCATAATATAATTACCAAATATTGTCATTTACCAAAAATATATATATATATTAATCATATGCTATATGTTATTTCCCAGAAAATATATAATCATAAAAACTTACTCTGAAAATAAATACAATTTAATATATATACATTTTTATTTTCTAAGACAAAATACTTTTCCAACAATTATAATTCAACATAATTATATATATTTTCATAAATATTCCTATATATATTTTCCAACTAATAATAATTTTTCCCAAAACATAACTTAATTATTTATCAAGGTATATATATATTTACATTTTCCCCAAAATACCAGAATTAATGTGATCATAATTTTCCCAAAGTGTATATATTTTTTTTAAAAATTAAAAACAAGAATGATAAATAAATACATACATATTTATTATTATTATTATTTTTTAACTGGACTGGGCCATGAACAGTAAGCCCATGCCCAGCCCAGAACAGCCCAACAGGTGAGGCCCAACTGTCCAGGCCCGCGAGGTAGCCCGTCAGCAGGGTCCAACTCGAGTTCCAACCCGTTTGTGAGTCGGGTACTCACCTGGCGGAAACGGGTCGTGGTGCCGGGTAGGAGGCTGGCGACAGGGACGGGCGAGGACGAGCGCGACATGAAGACAAGCGGCGACTGCAAGGCGCGGCTGCTGGGTTGGCGACGCGGCGATGGTGGCTCGTGCGACGCGAGCAAAGAGAAGGCGGATCGCGGGTTTCGCCGCGGGTCAACGGCGCGTCTCGCAGCGGGGACGGGAGGAAAGGGCTGCAGAAGGTCGGCGACGGCTCGGGCGTCCTGCTGGTGGTGGCGGTGAGGCTCGGGTTGGCGCCGGTCCCTTCGTCGTGTACAGTAACGGGGCGACCTGGGGTGACGACACTGTTCACTCCGGGTTTTCTTTTTTTTTTTCCTTTCTTTTTTTTCTATTTTTCCGATTTTTCAATAATTTCTTTTCTTTTTCTTTTCTTATTTTTTTCCTTCTCTCAGTTTTTTATTTTTATTTTTTTCTGTTTTTTTTCTTTTTTTCTTTTCTTCTTTCTTTTTTTTCTCTTCTTTTCTTTTTTTTTCTCTCTTTTTCTTTTTTACCTCTCTTTTTCTTTTTCCTCTCCTTTTCTTTTTCTTCTCCTCTCCTTCTCTTCCTCTCCTTCTCCTCTGCTTTCTTTTTATAAACGATGAAACACTGTACACATGTGATTCCTCAATAATGCAGCCTGTCTGCATTATGGAGCGAGTCCGGTCCGGACCAGAAAATAACTGATACCCCCTTAGTTATTTTCCGATGTGATTTTTCTGAGAATTCCGGGACCCGAAAAATACCGACTTAGGCCCAAAAAATCCACAGAAAAATCACGAGCGCGGGAAAACTCACGGTTACGAAAAACGACTCCCGATTTACCTTGAATTAATTACCCAAGATTAATTCAATAGTAAATCACGGTAAAAAGACTTTTACAGTCCCGGTAAAAATCCAAATTTTTACCCGGGCTGTTACAGTCTACCCACCTTAAAAAGAATTTTGTCCACGAAATTCCGTCTTATCCGTGGGTCCTACCACGATAAGCTTCTGGCACACTCTGCCAGATGTCCAAACTCATCCCGAGATACCGCTTATATCCTTAAGCGACTTCTCGTCCTCTATAAAAACCAAACCTTATGACTGGCAAGCTCACACACAGTCATGGACTCTCCACTGAGATCAAGAACTACCTCACACTCCGAGAACAACAGCTATATCGGTGGCACTGCCTTCCCGACAAGCTTTGCTGAAGAACAAGAACCTCCGAAGAAGCGGTTCAAAACCAACATCATCGGCCTGAAGGAACACATGGTCGTCTCCCCAAAACGGCGAAAGAAGCGTGCCGGCAAGAAAGCTGAGGATAAGAAGGGCAAGGCGATAGCTGAAAGCAGCTCTCCGCAGCAGACACTGACGCAGCTAAACGTCTCACTGAAGAAGATTAGCTCGGCGGTGCTGCAGATCGAACTGGCGTGTGCAGAACTCTTCCCTCACATGAAAAACGTCCAAAAACTTGTAAAAGATCTAGAGAAGCAAGTAACTCAATACAGTACTTCTTCTCCGTTGTAAAACTATTATGAGTTAAATAAAATAAGCTTTCCTTTTTAAAACAAACTCTTGTGTTACGAAATCTCTTGTTAAATAGAAAAATAAAACATCTCAAAGCAAAATAAAAAACAACTATAAGAATATAAAATCAAATATAAAGGAATTAAAAACAAGACTCGTTTAACAAAATCAAAACATAAAGAAGTTAAACAAAACATATTTCCATGATCGGTGCTCGTATCGGACGTAAACACCCTCGAACCCAAGAAACGTAACAATTGCAACTAACGGTAACGTCGATTCCCTCGTGAAAAAGACATCCGTTAACTCGCAAGGCGATGATCACGAGCACGTCCTGTGTCCCTCGAAAGAAACGTTACCCACTTGTTCACAAATTCCGCATGAGCCAAAAACGTCTGTCAAGTCTCGTATCTCTCCACGATGTCCGAACAGCTGTAAGCTTGTCGCACATGCGCTCTACTCGAGGTATGGTCCCATCAGTCTAGCCACAACGGTCACCAATGCATGTGATAAAAGATGCAAGAAAATATAGTAGAACCATGAAAAGAAACGCCAAGGTAGCCAGGGCGTTAGAAAATCGTAAGATGAGAAGGAACGGAAAAGCTCTTGCATTGGTAGCCCCAAAAACAAACAAAGTGATGAAATAATAAATGAGGCAACGACAAAATTTCAAAAAGCAAAATCTTGAAAATCGAAAACGGTAATCACGCTCCCCATACGAGTATAAAAAACAGAGCGGTGAGAAGCAAATCATCAAAAGCATCTAAAAGCAAACAACGCTCAGGCAAACAAAACCACAACGCTCAGAAAAAATAAAACCCACGCGTCGAGACAACATGCCTGCTCCCTCATCCGTCTTCTTCGTCGAAGGTGCCAACCTAGGCAGAAGAAACCGGCTGGCCTACAGCATGATCAACGAGCGTCCAGAAGAACTACCGAACGAACTCGGCAGAATGCCCCGTCTGGTCTTCGTCGACAAACTCTACTCGTCCAGATTCATCGTCACTCCCTTGTAAGAGACGTTCTTCCTGGAGGACCATGGCACCCTGAGGACCTCCTTCTACGACTCAGCTAACTCCGTCATGTTTTTCATCTCTAAAAGACTTCAGGAGTTCAACCTAGAGTCCACTTGCCAATCCCTAGAGCAAGGCGCCTACTACCAGCTCTCGATGACGGCCCAAAGCATGCCCAGTACGACTCGATTACCTCCAACTTGGCCAAAGGCCCGACTACTGGTGTGGAACTGCAGAGGAGTCGCTAGGCGTTCCCAGGAGTTCTCGCGTACCCTGAGGGACCTGAAGAACCAATACAAGCCAAACATGGTTCTTCTCACGGAGACCCAGTGGCAACCTGAAGACGATCACGGTCTCATCCCACTCCAGTTCCCTGCAGCAAACCGGTTCGAGCTCCCTGGCCAGAACAATGCAGGCGACATGTGGTTCTCGTGGAGCGACATGATCACGGTCAACATCAACAACGACCCCAACAGCTTCAGGGTCAACGTCGTTCCAAGGCGATAAATGTATTTTTATTATTATAAAATATCAATGTAATATTTCTGTTTGTATGCAAAATATTAATATTATTAATAATATTTATATTTCCTCTTATTTATGGCATCATTACCTCTTATGTGTATGTTCTGCGACAGCTGGCGTCCCTTGACTGGATCCATAATGCACTAACTAAATGATATAAAATAATGAACAAATGGAGCGAACTATGCAAACAAGGACAACAGACACACAAGGACTGCCCAACAAGACCTAACGCCCGCTCCGCTACCAAAATGAAACACCCAGACCCGTATTTACTGTACACAGTAAACACGTGTCGGAACTGTGACGACCCCGGCGCAGAACGCCTCCTGGTGAACAGTGCAGGGGCGGCTCCGGGTGGCAAACTGTTCACTCCTTCCTTTTTTTTTTCTTTCATTTTTTTCTATTTTCTGATTTTCTTTTCTTTTCTTTTTCTTGATTTTCTTCCTTTTCCTTTTTCCTGTTTCTTTTTTTTCTCTCTTTTTTTTTTCTTTCTTCTTCTTTTTTTTTCTTTCCTCCTCTCTGTTTTTCTTGTTTTTCTTTTTTTTCATTTTTTTCTCCTTTTTCTTTCTTTTTTTCTTTTTCTCTCATTTTTTTTTTCTCTCTTTTTCTCTTTTTTTCTCTTCTTCTCTTCCCTCCTTCTGCTTTCTCCTTCCTTTCTTTTTATAACCGTGAATATAGTGTGCATCACTGTTAAACCTGTGATTCTGTAATAATGCAGTTTGTCTGCATTACAGAGCTAGTCCGTTCCGGACCAGAAAATATCTGATACCCCTTAGTTATTTTCCGGTGTGATTTTTCTGAAAATTTCGGGACCCGAAAAATACCGACTTAGGTCCGAAAAATCCACGGAAAAATCACGAGCGCGGGAAAACTCTCGGTTTCGAAAAACGACGCTCGATTTACCTTGAATTAATTACCCAAGATTAATTCAACAGTAAATCACGGTAAAAAGACTTTTACAGTCCCGGTAAAATCCAAAATTTTACCCGGGCTGTTACAGAATCACCGAGAGAAAAAAAAAAAAAGTATAGAGGACTATTTTTACTGAAAAGGCGATAAAAAATAAAAAAAACTGAGATCGACAATAATAAAAATTAAAGTAGTAAAATTAAAACAAGAAAAAATATGTAGAATCTTATAAAAATTTAAAAAATGAATAAATAATTTAAAAAGAGAAAGGAATAAAAAAACTAGAATAAAGCAAAGAATATCATGTAGGATCATGTTTTTGAACATAATGGTAATTGGCTTTGATTTTTTGTTGATTGCCGAATAGAAATGTTGTCTAACTCAGTTTATATGATGATTACCATTACCGTATTTTAGTTGGCTCTAAAATGACGGTAAAATCCTTGGTTTATATGTAACTAGGCTTAGGTCTATTTCCTTTAAAGTGCAACTTTTATGGGCTTGATAAGTTCTTGTATGTTTGGGTCATGGTCGATTTAATGTTGGGCTGACATGTTGAATAAAGGCCCTTGCGTGTGTGCTTAAAGCTCATGTTCATTAAAGGCCCATGTTCAATGAAAGCCTACCTAATAAGCTGTGTGACGTCGTTTTTATCTAATGGAATTAAAAGTACCAGGCTTTCATTCAAAACAAATCAGTATGTGTAAATGAAAGAAGCCACAACGGCTCTCTTCCTTTTTGGTTGTCTTCTTCTTTTAACACATGCACTATTCATCCTCTCTTCCTGAACCTTATCTTCTAGAAAGTATTCAGATTTGTCAAGGCCAAAAGAGCAAATGGTTTGTGGACGTTTTTCTTGTCCTTTGTGGAGAGCCAAGACAAGCCAACAACCCCTTTTGTGAGTTAGAGAAGGAAGGTACACTCCCATGTGTACAAATATGAGAGGAAGAAGAGGAGGAGCTAAAATCTTCACAAATCAAGCTTACTAGCCATTTTTATTGTCCCATTGGAGTTTCAAGATGGGTACAAAGGATTCTAGAAGCTACAAGAGTACAAGAGAGGCATTTTGAAGATTTGGCTACTTGGGCAGAAAGTTTTGTAAGTAATTTGGCACCATATTTCAAGCTCTCTTTTGTAAAAAGGCTCTCTTTTGTCCGATTCTTCAATAGATCCGTTGGGAGCCTTTGAGTGCATTATAAATAGGCCATTTCCTTTCTAAAAGTTAATTAAGGCAAGCAATTGAAGATTTGGCAAATTGTGTTAGAGCTTGCTAATTGTATTAGAACACCATTGTGAGATTTTAGTGCTAAAGCTTGTAATCAAGAGTGAGTTACTGTTGAGTTGTTTAAAAATTTTGTTTTCTTAAGAGAGGTTGGGTAGATCTTTCTTAAGGGGTTGTGGGTGAAAGATATGAGCTTGAGCCTTTGAAAAAGCTCGTTTGTAATGCTTGGACTTCACCTTTGAAGAAGTCACATAGTGAGTTTTTGAAATCTCAAGAGGAAGCCTTAAGTAGTGGATGTACCCATAGGATTTAGGAGGAACCACTCTAAATCTTTGTGTTGTCTCCTTTGTGTGAATTGCTTATCATTTTCGCATTTGAGTATCTCTTGCATTTTCTAGATTTTGGTGCCATTTGGGTTACAAAACACAAACTAGTCTTAGTTGCTGTTTTGGTGCGAAAAGAGTTACATTATTTACTGTTAGCTAATTCAACCCCCCTTCTTAGCTAGCTTTGGGCTTACATATCAGACGAACAGGGAATCAGCGAGAGAAAAATAAAAGTACAAATGACTATTTGTCTTGAAAATCGATAAAAAATAAAATAAAAAACTGAGATCGATGAAAATAAAAATTAAAATACCAAAAGTGTATTTTATCTTAGCTAATTACTTATAAAAAAACAAAAATGTTTTAGTATTTTAAGTTTTCCATACTTTTTTTCTCTCGAAGATTCCTTGTTCGTATGATATTCTTTGCTTTCCTCTTGTTTTTCTTATTTTCTCTTTTTTAAATTATTTATGCATTTTTTTAATTTAATGTAAGATTCTACGTATTTTTATTATTTTTATTATTATTTTAATTTTAATTTTTAGTATTTTAATTTTAATTTTTGTCGATCTTAGTTTTTTCTTTTATTTTTTATCGACTTTCCAGTATAAATATTCATCCGTACTTTTTTTCCTCTTGGTGATTCCTTGGTCGTCTAATATTTTTTTGCTTTATTCCTTTTTTATTCTTTTCTCTTTTTAAATTATGTATTCATTTTCCAAATTTTATATAAAATTCTACATATTTTATTATTTTAAATATGATTTTAATTTTTATCTATCTCAGTTTTCTTTTTATTTTTTATGGATTTTCAAGTATAACTAGTCATCCGTACTTTTTTTTTCCTCTCTGCGATTCCTTGTTCGTTTGATATTCTTTTCTTTATTCTTGTTTTTTTTTTAAAAAAAAAGCATAGGCATAGAAAATTTTGGTTTTCAGTATAAAAAATCACCTTTTTTAGTTGTTTTTTTTTTTGCCTTCTTAAATTTTTTCGGGTTTTGCATCGGCTCATAAATTGGTTTTTTGGTTCGGGTGTTTTAGTTTGGGGGTTTTGTAGGAAAAAAAATTGTCAAATGAAAAGTTAACATGTGTCAAACAAAATACATGTCAACAATTTTACCTGATAGAATACGTTGGTGGGTGAAAATACCTAATTATTGCCAAACTAGGGTGTAGAATCAAAAAATTAGAAATTGAGTGGCTAAAATCAAATTGGTTGCCAAAATAGGAGGCCAAAAAGGGTATTAAGCCGATTCTCGGCAAGCTTAATTAAGCTCCCTCGAGCATAGAATGTTAAATTTTGAAAAAGTGAGTCATAAACAAACTAATTTTAATTATAACAACATAATCACATAATCAACCTACTTATGTACACAAGGTTTTCTTCTTTCTCGGATAAAGGGTTCCAAAAGACCTATTATTCTTAGGTATTTTTCAATCGAGTCCTATAACTTTTTTTTGATTAATCAAGACCTATTATTTTGAGTTTTTTATCAAAGAAGTCCTAGGCACCATTTTCCATCCAATTTTGCTGAATTGGCCGTTATCTTATGACGTGGCATAAACACATCACATGCTGACATGTGTAAAATCAACGTCATTAGGACTTGATTAACCAAATCAACAAATTATAGGACTTGAATGATGAAATTTTAAAATTATAGAACTTAATTAGACATTATTTATAAATTATAAGACTTTGGAAGATTTTAAAGTTAAAAAATCTTAAACTCCTAAATATTAAAACTTTAAAGCTTAAAATCATAAAATTTTTTATCTTAAAGTGCTAACCTTAAAACTTAAAATTTTATAATATTAAAATTATAAATTTAAAATTGTGAATCCTAAAATCTAAAGCACTAAACTTCAAAATCCTATATCTTAATTTTAAAACTCTAAATGTAACAGCCCAGGTAAAAATTTGGTATTTTTACCGGGACTGTAAATGAGACGCCCCGACCACTATTTACCCATCAAACAGTAATTACCAAACAACAGTGCCGACACGTGGTACAGACAGTAAATACAACAGGAAAATCTGGCCCAACGGCCCAAAGATAGTATCATGTCACCCGACCTCGGGTACAACAATATCAAAAGCACAGCGGAAGCAATTTTAACAATACAGCAATAGTATGAATCGACTCGATGCAACACTATGGATCCAGATCCTTCGAAGGAGATGTCGCAGCCTGCCAAGACGCATTCCTGCACAAGGTACAACATAGCCTGCCGATGGGGCAGGTGAGGGGTGAGATTCTCCCCAATCTCACAACACATAACTCGTGATGAACAACATAGCATACTTACCAGTAACGCACAACAAAACGGCATACAGATAGTGAACAGATCACTAATCAAATACAGTCACAAAGAACAATGCGAACCATGCAAATGTCCACCCCATCGACTATGCAATGCACTGACCATCTAACATCTGACTGTACCATACACTAGTGCCCGACCAGGACACTTCAACTCGACTACGCATTGGGTATCCGACCCAGTCTCAACAGACTATATAATACATACTCTAGTCCTGACAGTCTATACTCAATAGAGGTTCCTCATCGTATGGAAACATACCGTTACTGTGCTTGCCGATCACCTAACCCGGTACCAAAACCAAACTCAAATCACGTGAGCCTCGCTCACCGGGTAGCCGGCAACCTGCACGGACCATACCCAAACAACATCACAACCGGTCCCCGGGTAGAATCACAACACAACACGGTAACAGCAGTCACCACAACAACTCGTAACCACATCAACAACAATTCTCATTAATCCCAATCTCTGGGTATCGACATACCCTTAGAAATAACAATTACCCAACCGTCGACCAAAGCCGACAACCAACATATCTCAATGTCCATTCAGAAACGACATGTGATACTTATCCGTCAATTATCAAAAGTAACCGACAACCAACAAAGGACTACTGGCAACCGATGCCATCAACAACAGACTACTCACGACCAACGATAACAACTAACACCCGCAAACCGGCAACCTATGCCGAACACGGTCAACCGACTATACAGAGGACTGACAACCTCCCAAGGTATGATCATGAGACAACATGCAAACGAATGTAGCACATTACAGCCCATCAAGCAATTTCAGCAATATACAAATTCTCATAACAAATACCAACATATATCACAAGATATCAACAACAATAAACCATAAGATGCAATGGAACCTATGTAGTTCCAGGACCAACCATCCCGGCGTGTATGCAACCTCACCTGATACTCCTCGGAAGCTGGTATCCGGTTAAGCCTTGATATTCCTATAATATAACAACAGTAATCATTTATAATGCACAAACGAGATGACTATGCATGATGCCGGTTAACAGGTTATTAGACGGCTTATTAGTTCTTTTTATTATTTCTATAATTATCTTATTACCAACAATTCTTCTAATTTGGTGGTAATTAATTAAATCCAGCGGTTATATCAAGTATACTTGATTTAAATAAAAAAAACCGGAACCGAGCGCCTCAGCTGATATCCCGGCCCTTAGGTTGCTTAAGATAAGAAAGTACATACACATAAATACGTTGTTTAAATCATATATAAGAAATCATATTACTAAGTATGTAATATTCCATAAAGTACTTATACTCGATAAAGTAGTAATACGTATTTGTTTAGTAGCCAATGATTATATAATAGTGGTAACGTTGAATGCGTCCAAATAGTATATGAATAATTTTTATCCGATAATAAAACGGTTAAATAGGAAATACCTCCATAGGTAAGGAGGTTAACATAGCTACTATTTACAGTATAAAAGAATTTCAACATGATACATAAATAACATATACGTTTGTAACCATTTAATTGTAAATAGAGTATAGAGAATAATAATAATACCATAGCTCGATAAAGTATAACGGTATACAATAATTCAAAATTACTAAGAAGTTGGCAAAATCCATATAACCGTTAATAATTTATTATTTCAAAATAATTATGGTTAGTAAATATAGTTTAGCCTTAAAATAATTTTTGTATAGGTTTCATATAAGAATAAAATCGGCACAAATGAATGATATGAAAAGCCCAAAATAAGCTCATATGTATATAGCCAAGAATATAAATTAAGATCTATTGTTATTTAGTCGATGAAAGTATAAATAGTAATAATATTTATATAAGAATGAAATTGATAAATAATTAAGGTATGGGCCTATTATTATTTTAGCCCAGAGGAACGGTAATTAAAACGTAATAGTAATAACTCAATTAAAACATAATTAAGAAATTAAGCCCACATTTAGTCCATCGAAGAAAATAATAAAAACAATATGAGCCTTAATTAAATAAGAGACTTAATTAAATTAAACAATATGGGCCTTTTATTATAATTAGCCCAATTAAAGTAAATAAAATCGGAAATTAACTTCAATGGGCCTTTCACGAGCCCAGATAAACGTAAACAAAATTAAAACGGAGATTTAAATTCTGTGGGCCTTTTTAATAGCCCAATCGGAAAATAAAGACATAAAGTAAATAATTGCATGATAAAATAAATAGAAGCATAAATGGAATAATAAAAAACATAAAATAAAATCAGAATTAAATAATTAGAACATAAATTAAATTGCATAAAATAAAAGTATTGATTAATATTAATTAACTTAATTAATCATTCCATTAATTATCGTTTTAAATTTTAATGTCCGGGTCCGTAATCGTTCGGGTTCGTTAATGATGCTAAAGGTCCAAAGCTCGGGTTTACCCAAAGTTTTGTTTCCGGGTTAGCCGGAAAATACTCGAGACACCGGAAGCTCGCCGGAATCCGGCGGGTTACTGTTCACGCAGTTCATCCTAGCCGCTGTTCATCACCATCCAACGCTTCCAAACACGCACAGCAACACCATGATTCATGCATCGAGCAACCACTCCGTTCCCACGGCCAGCAATACACCGTAACACCACATCCATAGCCACCCAATTGACAATCACCCACCACTGTCAACAATAGGACCATCGTCATCCACCGCGGCAACATCCAAACCATCAACACAACCACCACAAACACTAATCCGATTAATACACACACCAATCGTGACAAGGGAAGAAAGAAAACGAAGAGGAAGAGAGGAAGGGCGCCGTCGGGTCTTACCGACACAGCCACGGAGGGGCGGCGGCGGCTCGAGCGGAAGCAGGGAGAAAGAAAATTTGTAACAGCCCGGGTAAAAATTTACATTTTACCGGGACTGTAAAAAAATGCTATGTACAGTAATTTACCAAATAAAATAATCTTGGATAAATATTTCAGGCTAATTACGCATCTGAATCCAAAACCGACCCTTACCCCACGCTCGGGAATTATCTGCGGATTTTACGGACCGAAGTTGGAATTTTTCGGGTCCAGAAAA
>JAKUCV010004337.1:2445-68210 GCA_028386065.3 Turnera subulata
AGGTCCTTCTTGGATAGTTTTGAAATTAATTCCAAATTGACGTGTCCAAGCCTTCTATGCCATAAAATAGGTGTTTCCATCTTTGCACTAAAACACTTAACATCATTGTTAGCAACTTCTTTCAGGTTGATTGAGTAAAGATTTCCGATCCTTTTACCAACAAAAAGTAAATGATCATCAAAACATCTAGTAACCATGCATTTAGTAGATTCAAAGGTGACTCTATATCCCTTATCACATAGTTGACTTATACTTAAGAGATTGAACTTTAAGTTATCGACAAGGAGCACATGCTCAATAGTAGGATTAGAACCAATATCACCAATACCAAGTATTTTACCTTTAGAGCTATCACCAAAGGTTACTTTACCTTTACCTTTACCTTCCAAAGATGAGAACTTTGATTGATCACCCGTCATATGACGTGAACATCCACTATCAAGTACCCACTCACCTTTGTCGTTCTACAAAAATAAACAAGATTTAGGTACCCACTCGATCTAGGGTCCTTGAATGTTAGCTCTAGTACCTTTAGGTACCCAAACATATTTTACATGTGAATTCTTACTTCTGAATATGCAAGTACAAATTCCATGACCATATTTACCACAATGATAGCATGTGATAGAAGGAATATAAGAATGATCATGAACACTATCATGGTATAATTGTTGCCTTCCACCATGGGTATATAACTTAGCATGGTTATGAAATAATCTAGCTTTATATGCTTGTGCTCTTGAATTGTAATCATGAGATTTTGCATTGTACGCAAATGATCTAGCATGTAGCATAACATCATTGGTTTGTGTTCTAGCATTATAAGCATATGATCTTCTACCATGTGTACTTGGTTTAGTATAATAAGATCCTCCATTTGTAGCATTGTATACATGTGATCTTGCACTATTAGCATTCGATCTAATATTGTAGGAATGTGGTCTTCTATTATTAGCATAAAATCTAGCATAATGGGATCTACTACTACTTACATATGGTCTTGCTTTTTGAGCATTTGACTTTCTATGATGAATAGATGATTTTGTATTATGAACATGTGATCTAGCATGATGAGTTGAAGATGAGGCACCATGTTCATGTGTCTTAGCATTTTGCATAATAGATTTGACCTCATATGACACATTGGATGCGCCTAATCCTTCTTTTTGTGTTGGATTTCTCTGTTGTCCTAAAAGAAGATTAAGACTATCTCTACCCTTTGTAAATTTCTCTAAGGTTTTCTCTAAATCATCAACTTGAGACTTAAGAGACTCATTTTCTTTTCCCAATACAACACAAGCACATACACTAAAAGATATTTTCTCATTAAGTTCATTGTAAGACACATTAAGCATGCTTTTCTTCTTCAAGAGTCATGAGTTGCTTTTTATAAGTTTGATTCATTTTCAGGGACTTCTCAAGTTCTTCATGCAAATTAATGAGCGCCTCATGTAATTCTTCAAATGTAAAGTCATTGGAAGAATTATTTACCTCATCATCTTCAAGAGCCATGAAACATATATGTGCATCTTCATCACTATCCGACTCACTTGATGATGTGTCATCTTCATCCCATGCCACCATGATTTTCTTGCCTGTGCTCTTTGAAGAATCAAGTCTGGCTTTCTTTTTGTACGGGCACTCTGATTTGATATGACCGGGTTTGTTGCATCTATAGCAAACAATCGGATTTTTCTTTGTATCTTCATATTTAGAGGTGCTCTTCATATTCCTCCCTTTTTGCAATCTCTTCTTCTTGAGGAACTTCATGAACTTCCTTGTGACTAGAGCCATATCATCATCTCTGTCACTTGCATCCTCTTCGGAATCCTGAATCTTCAAGGCAAGGTCTTTCTTCTGTTCTACTTTGCCTTCAAACTTCATTCCATAAGCTATTAAAGAACCTATTAGCTCATTGTAGGATAGGACATTAAGATCTTTTACCTCTTCAATAGCCGTGACTTTGGATTCCCACTCCTTACTCAATGAACTTAATACTTTAATAACTTCCTCTTTATCACTTATGGTCTTACCAAGGCTCACAAGGTTATTGCATAGAGTTAAAAACCTAGTACTCATATCGTAGATGGACTCATTCGGCTTCATTGTAAAAAGCTCATATTCTCTCATAAGCCTATTTGTCTTGGAATCTTTTACTTGGTTTGTTCCCTCATGAGTTGTACATAAGAGTGTCCAAATTTCATGAGCACTCTTGCAAATTCCGATTCTCTCAAATTCTTCTTTACTTAAGGCACATAGCAAAGAGTTTCTAGCTGTGGCATCTAGAGTGCTTTTCTTCTTCTCATTTTCACTCCAATCACTCAAAGGCTTAGGTGGCCTACTCCAACCACTCTCAACAATCTCCCAAATTTCTAAACCTTGACCTTCTAGAAACATTTGCATTCTAACTTTCCAATAGTAAAAGTTTATACCATCAAAGAAAGGAGCTTTGTGGATATTATACCCCTCAAAAGCCATGATCTTTACTCAAGGAGATTAATCCTAAACAAAGAGACCTTGCTCCGCTACCAATTGTAAGCCCAAACAAGCTAAGAGGGGAGGTTAATTAGCTATTAAGAACTAATTAAAAACTTAAAACAATAATAATTGCGGAATTAAAAATAGTGAGAAAGGCAAACCGATTTATACTGGTTCACACACACACAACCCGTGTGGCTAATCCAGTCCTCCGAGAGACTCTCTCTAAGATTTCACTATCACCGTTAAGCTTCTGGGTGCTTAACAAACCATTTACAACTCCTGCTTGAAGATTCCACACTTCAAGACTTTTCCCACAGAAAGAAGACCCTCTTCCTATGAATTTACTACAAGGGAACAATCCTCCCTTAAGGTGTATGTTAATACAAATGTCACTCAAAACAAGACTCTCTTTAAGAGTAGGTATGAGTACAAAATAAGCTCTATAAGGCAACTCTCAATTCTCAAAGATATTGGCTCATAAAAAAATGATACGTATGTATAACAATGAATACTTGAAATTGTAGAGAGTTGATCAATCTGAAAGAGAGGTTTAAAGCCTCTATATATAGCCTCAAAAACTCATATGGTCGTTGGGGACAAGTTCTGAAACCTTTTAGACAAGATAGCATGCTTGGTGGAAAAAGTTGTTTGATTCCAACGGCACAACATCGATGTTGGGGGTCACAACATCGATGTTTGTCCGTTGGATTTGAATAATTGAGCCAACGGCTACTAAAACAACAATGTTTGTTTTATCAACATCGATGTTTTCATAGATAACATCGATGTTCACAAACCCAACACCGATGTTTTGGTGCTTCGCAAAAAATATGATGAAGTTGATTTATTAAGAACATCGATGTTGGAGGAGGCAACATCAATGTTTAAATGCTGCTGCAAAAACCATTTTGAAAACAAATATCATAACATCGATGTTGTGTAAGCCAACATCGATGTTGTGGACACAACATCGATGTTTTGGACACAACATCGATGTTCTTGAGCCACAACATCGATGTTCTTGAGCCACGACAATTGTTTGATTTGTTTGAAGGCAAATAACATCGATGTTTGGACAGGGAACATCGATGTTTAGGACTCAAAAATCAATTTTATAACTGAAAGCTTGCTATGAAATGCATGAGTAAATTTTGTTTTTTTTTGAGCTAATAAATTGAAAGTTTTGAGTTACCATTTACAAGGAGTTCCTATAGATAGTTCCTATAATTCTTCATCCTTGTTACTTCAATCCTTGAGCTCCTTTCTCTTTAGACTTTTGCTTCTTTGATTGGTTTCTTTTTGCTTCAAGGTTGTCATTAATTGAGCTATGGTTGGTTTGTCATTATCAAAACCCTGAAATGAGACAATGACGCATGAGTTCTAACAATCATATCTGCATAGCTGTCACTATCAACTTTTTTAGCAAGTTGTGTGTCATCCTGCAAGCAGTTAAATCCCACTTCCAGCCATTTGAATTGATGAACAAGTAAGAGGGATGACTTTATGGAAGTGCAAAAGAAGTTCCCACCTAACTCCAACTCAACTCCAGCTGGTGGTCCAAACTTTCCAGATTTGGTAATACTTTGCAACCAAGCAGTTGACATGCATAACAGCACCAAATTGAAGCTTTTATTGAACTGAAGTCAACTGGAGTACAAGGAGCTGTTGCAGGATCTTATCCCCCCACACTCAAATTCTATAAAGAGGGAGGTTTACACCTCTGCAAGATTATCCCAGCAGTTGTGCAAAATCTGAGTGTATACTTGTGCTAAAAGACTTGGTATCTCATCTGGTTTTTCTGCTTACTGTGTGAAACACATTCTAAGGGGTAATTTGTAAGCAAGACTTGATTTAGTTTTGTTGGGTACTCAAGTCTACGATTAGATTTGAGGATAGGTTAGAGCTTAGCCTGTGAAAAGCTTGTAAGGCTAGAGTTTAGCCTGTGAAACCCTTGTAAAGGTTTGAGCTTAGCCTAGAAAAGCTTGAGTTTGTAAAGGTTAAGGTTGAACCCGCAAAAACCTGAATATAGTGAGCGTTTCAAATCCTAAAGGAAGGAACCTTTAGGTAGTGGAGGTACCTCGTGAGGGGGAACCATTCTAAATCACCTGTGTTAATTTCTCTCTACTTCCCTTACTGATTTTTCTACTCTAGACACTCGCATTGCACCACATAGATTTGGTATCATAGAAACCAAATCTCTCTGTCCGAAAAAAATTAAAGCCTAATCCCCCCCCCCCCCCCCTCTTAGGCATTTTTGGACCTACATTTTTGAATTAAAAGAACTTTTGATTTGTTTACCAAGCTGACATGCACGATATTTGCTTTTTGCTTCGAACTTTAGCTTTGGCAGACCATCGACCAATTCTCTTTTCAATAGAATTGAAATAAGTTCAAGATTTGCATGCCCAAACCTCTTGTGCCATAAGGTTGGAGTATCTGTTCTTGCACTAAAGTACTTGATCTCAGGATTAGTAACATCATTTAAACATATAGGGTATAGATTACGAATCCTTTTTCCAACAAACAATACATTCTCATCATCAACTCTAATCACAAGGCATCATGATGATTCAAAAATAACTCTGAATCCTTTGTCACAAAGCTGACTAATACTAAGCAAATTGTACTTAAGATTGTTGGCCCAGAAAGGCTAAGAGAGAGGGGGGGGGGGGGGGGGGGGGGGGGGGGGGTTTGTGGTTGTTGTATTAGCTTTTTCGGGTTAAGATAGATTTGGTTCCAGATGCAGCCAAATCGTTGCACATATTTGGTTTCTATTACAGCCAAATGTCAAAACGGTTAAATGAAGAGTATGAGGTAGAGGCAACAAGGTAGAGGCAATAAGACACAACCAATTTAGAGTGGTTCCCCACAAAGGAGTACATCCACTACCTAAAGGTCCCCCTTTAGGATTTCTAACTCTCCACTATACTAGGCTTTTACGGGTTCAACCTTAACCTTTACAAGCTTTTACAGGACCAGCTCTAACCTAAGTTTTTCAAAGGCTCAGCTCTAACCTACATTCAGGCTTTTCAAAGGCTTAGCTCTAGCCTACTCTCAAAACTAACCCTAGCTTTGAGTATCAAGTGAGATTGTAACTTAATCTCACTTGTAATGCCTTCAACAAGATAACTTCAAGAGTGACTCACTCAAGAAGTGTTTACAACGAGTTTAGAACAGGAGATTCACTCAAGGTAAGCTCAATTTGAATTTTTGAATCTCTCAGAGGATTTGGCTCCAGCGGAAACTAAATATCATAGATTCTTTCAATGGGCTGAAGTGCACCTTCTAATGAGGTTTCAGACCTCTATATAGAGAGTCTTAGGATGGGGAAGCTCTCTCACAACGTTCACATAACGGCCATATGATGTCCAGGTAGCATAGGAGTTGACTTCTTACTTCTCTAATAAAACAGTCCACGTAGACAAGCCAAATCTGCAGAATACTTGAGTTGCAATTCTTTTTCTTCAAAAAGCTTCCCAAAAATGAAAGATGTGGACCACCATAGCTTCCAGGGTTGAGAGAGGATGTGAGGACCATTTTTCTGAACTTTATCTAACTCTTGCAGTGCAAGTTTAACCGTTAGTTGACTTGGTTTAAAATTGTCCACGCAGAGGAGCCAAAACTGGATATTACTTGGGCATAAATTGTTTTTCTTCAAACATATTTTCAAAAATGGAAAGTAAGGACCACCAGTTCTTCAAGGGATGAAAAAGGAAGTGAAGGCCACTTTTCTGATCTTTTTCTGACCCTTGGTGAGCAAGCAAAACCGTTAGTTGAGTTGCTTAAATGTCAACTACTTTTCGGGACCACATCCTATATTGGCTGAAAGTGACAGGTTATTCATTTAGACCACTAAAGCTTCCTAGATGCTTAGAAAGTGTGAGGACCACCTTCCAGTTTATTTTCAAACACTTGGGCTGCAAGTTTGGACGTTGGTTGGCATTTTAATTGCCAACTACCGATCTGGGACCACACGAAATATAGATTGACAGTGACAGCTTGTTCTGTAGCCTGTGGAGCCAAATCTTCCTGCATTTGGTATCTTCATGGAATCAAATGTTTCTGCCCAACACTCAAACAACACAAAACACTTAACCAATATGTTTGTTAATCATCAAAACAGTATAATGATCATCAGAATTATCAGAAACATATATTTTTTATACTAAACATTTGGTTTCTTCTTGGAACCAAATGTTTCTGCCCAATGCTCAAACAATACAAAACACTTAACTAATAAATTTGTTAATCATGAAAATAATATAATGATCATCAGAATCATTAGAAATATATATTTGTATACTAAACATGATTAATCTTAATTAATAACTAATTAAGCCACTAATCACATGTTTAGGCTAACAATCTCTCCCTTTTTTATGATGACAAACATGCTGTGTTGTTTTCTACAAAACCGAGGTTAAATCATATTTAACACATGTATATAAACTCCCCTTGTTTCATTGGTTTTCTGCATAATAAATTCTGCACACTTTGATAGCAACAACATTATTCCATTTACTCAATACACATACTTTCTCCCCCATTTTCACTCCCATTTTCAAACATACAACACATCATATACTTCTCCCCCTTTTGTCATCAACAAAAAATCTATAGATAAAACTGTGCCGCCAAAAACAGTAGTTAGAAATAAGATAACCAAATAACTAAGCTCCCCCTATTTTTTAGGCATAATCAAGAAATTAAGAAACGCATTCATTTGGCTCATTCATCCAGCCAAATGCTCCTCCTAGGTATATGCATCGTATACTAAAAAATGCTAAAGGCTCTTTTTGCCAATAGCTCCCCCTACATATAAATTCCACTGGTATATACAAATTCCAGTGGTATGATTTCATACCTGAATTTCACATAAGTATCCCTGCAAAGAAATTCTCAACATATTATTTGGCTTACACATCAGTCAAATATATCATCAATAACATCATTATAAGCTCATGAGTATTTCCTGCAACAATTATTTGGCTTTCACATCAGCCAAATTTATCAACATTATAAGCTCATCAACATTTGGTTGTTCCACTGAGCAAAATGTTGTTCCCTGCATCAAAAAATTAACACAAAAGGTATACCGCATTAGTAGAATATTCGATCAAGTATCAACAACATAACAACATATATATACCTCCCTCTTTTGTCATCAGCAAAAGAGAACACAAATAAAAGCCATGGTAGATAATAAATAATCATAAATCAAAAGACAAATATCCGAAAGTATAAGAAACCAAATATTCAAAAGCAAGCCAAATATTTAGGTTAAACAAATCATAAGTAAGATAGTTATAAAAGTACTTAACTGAAATGCAGATGAGAATGTAATGCAAGTCCTAAGAGCATCAGATTCATGGAGCATCAATCTTCATCAGAATCATCTCGAGTAAATACTGTAGTGATTTGTCTTGGTCAGGAATTTCTTTATTTGGCTTCTAATGGAACTAACTACTTCCTTCAGCTCACTGATTTCATCCTTCATCCTAGTAACCAGAGCATTCAGTTCCTCAAGCTTGTGGTCCATTTTGGCTGCAGATTTGGCCATAGAATATTCTCCAGCAGGATTTGGCTTGATAGACTCTTGAGCAAATGTATCAGTGTGGATTGAAGCATATGGGAGTCATTTTGATGATGAAAGCCAAAAGCTATTGATCTTGCTTCTCGCACATGGTCTCACTTCTCGCCCATGGTCTTAAAGCTTGACCTAAGAAGGATACTCCAAGTAAGAGTATATATCAATGCCCTCTCTCTTGGCTTTAAAGTATTGTAGGAGCTTGGTTTGCTGCTGCAAAACAGGACTCGATTTTGCTTCGCATAGCATCATCCTCCTTGGATCTTAATTGGCGTTCTAGAGGCTGAAACATAATATCTTATCTTCTCTGACTTCATACCGCAGCACTTGAGCCAATTTCTTTCTCGGACTTCTCATTCTCCTCTTGATTTTCTTCTCCATCCTCCTTGTTCTTTTCTCTTCTTCCTTGTCCTCTTCCTCAACATCACTTTTGTCACCTGAATCTTTATCAGAATTATTTTTCTCAGACTTATTCTCTTCTTCTTCATCGACTTCCTCTTTCTTTGGATTTGGTTCTTCATCATTAGGAGTTGGCTCGTCATCAGCCTTCTCTTCTTCCTAGTCTCTCGTTCTCTTTTTGAACATCTTGTTATCCTCACCAACATGTGCATCTCCACTATTCATATCTTCACCAGAGGACTTATTTTCATAGATGATCGCAACTTTCTTGTCTTCTACTTTCTTACTCCTTCGGCGAAAATAGTTTGGGCACAGATGCTTGGTCTAACTTGTCTTGCTCTAGACCCTTGTGTAGTTGGGGTCTAAGCCAAATATCTTGGCAACTTCATTTGAGTTGCAGTAGGCTCAGTCCTCATGCTTTCCTCCTCTTTTTAAGGTTCAACTTGCGGGATAATTTTCTCGTCATCATAACTAGATTTGGTTTCATGCAGAACCAAATCTTACTTAGGCAACTCATTCTTATTTTCTTTTTCTTCAAGTAGCTTGCTTTCATCAATATCAATCACTTCTTGTGCCTTCTTTGTCGCTTCTCTTCCAATAGTCACTGGCTATGGACTGCTGAATAGGTTTTGCCTCAACTTTGAACCAAATACTATAACTCTTGCTCTTTGATGCTCTTGATGATTTGAATGCATCCACGACTTATTGTCATATGCTCAGATGCTTAGTGCAAGAGTGGAATGTGAGACAATTGAATATTTCTATGTGCTTATGTGTACAATATGTTAGGATGTGCATGAATACACAGAAGCCAAAGTGAAGCCAAATCAGAATACTTATGGTATATTCCAAATTCCAAGCTCGAGTTTGATGTTGGTGAATTGATCTTCCTTCAATCGTTTGGTGAAGATGTCAGCCAGAGGAACAAGCTGTGCATCTAGCGGATTATAGGTTGCAAGGAGATGCTCGTACTTGGTATGATAGCATTATAAGTACAAGGGAAGCTGATGATTCGTTATTGTGGGAGGAATTTAGTTCAAGTTTCTTGGACATGTACTTGCCAGAGAGTATTAGGGATGCGGAGATTTATGAGTTTGAGAGCCTCAAACAAGGAAATATGATTGTTGCTCAGTACAAGGTGAAGTTCATGGATGTTGCAAGATATGCATCGCATTTGGTCCCCACGGAGCAGCAAAAGGTGAAGAGGTTTGTTAGGGGTCTTAATAATTCGCTTCATAAGATGGTTTCTGCTAGGAACTGTGAGACGTTATCATCTGCGCTATGTCTCTTGAGATGAGGAATGCTGAGGATAAAGCAGAGTGGGACTTGAATAAGAAAGCTAAAGTTGATGTGCCTCAGGGGACAGAATCTTATCCTGATCTTTTCGACTTAGGAGGTGAGTATTAAATTCGGGGACCGAATTCTTCTAACGGGGAAGAATGTAATACATGGTAATATATATATATATATAGATATATATCTATATATATATGGGAAGAATGTAATGCATGGTAATATATATATATATATATATATATATATATATATATATATATATATATATATCTATATTAGTAAGCTTATGTTAGGGTTGCCCTTTACAGTATCATTCTTTCGGCCCATGGTACTTTTAAGAAAAAAACAAAACACAACAAAGCCCAATCCTTACCCATTAATTCACCGAGCCCATATACCTAGGGTTAGTAATTCTTGTTAAGTCGGTTGTACCTATATACAAATATATATGCCTTAAAATGGACAGAACCATATTTTTTTTTTTAGGTAAAAGTCGGGTAGACCCGTTCTACTAAAACCGAAAATAGTACATAGAGATACAACAAAACTTGACGCAAGTCAAGTGTAAAAGCTCCAAGACTATTACAGAAAAGGAAGGTTTGTAACAGTACCAAAGGATAACAAATCCAAAGGAATAAGAGCGTATTGAAACATAATAAGCCTTAAACTACCTCTCACCAGAGAAGGAAAGAACTGTAGATCCTGTAATAGAGAGAGGAGATCTTCGACACCGACGTGATAATAAAGATTGTTGTAGCTTCTATGATTTATCACGAGGAGCACTCCTGGAAAACTGTACAGAGACAAAAACAGGTTGCTTAAAAAGCAATACAGATCTACCATTTTATTATAGAGCAGAGGAAAAACAAGAAAAAAAGGCTTGTGAGGCTTGCCGCCGGGTAGATCCCGAACGGCAGCCCCTAGCCTGGGAAGATGAAAGTATTCGGGCGAGAGCAAATGGTGGAAGCGGTGGAAGCGGCGGCAGCCCCTGACAGAACCATATATTGGTTTTTTACAACTGCCGCACCCATCAAGTTGAAGAAAGAATACCTTTGCCACTCACCAATACCATTCTTTGAATTTTTGCAAGTAAGTAGTGAAACATTCTTTACTTATTATAATACTTTTTAGCGTGGATCTTGTTTAGCTCTAGGAATTCTACTTCCTGTTTCTTTGGATTGAGGAAACGTAGCTACAACCAATCGGTGGTAATATTAAGATTCTACAATAGTTTTTTTAGGTTTGCTTAGTTGCTACCGTCATAGAATCAGCCCAGTTCATAAGTTCTTATTTTCGTCAAAATTTTATCTTGAATCTGGTTTTCAAATTTTTACCCTAAAAACTAGACTCACAGAGAAAAATTATGCAATTGGTTTCACTGGAAAACTAATTTTGTGAAATTTAATAAAAATCGCAGAATTGGACTGTTGTGTAGAAAAAAAGACAGTTTTATGGGCTATCTTATAAAATTCATAATTAATTATTCCTAGATCCTATGACAGTGAATTTTATATGGTTGGAAAGCTTAGAATGTCTACTTTAAGTTCCGTGTTGATGATATTTTAAGATTCAAAATTAATTGGGAGATATTAGGCAGAGACTAGAGGCTGGTCGGTTTTGTAGCTCAATCGGTAGATTGTTAATTACTCTTTGGACTTAGTGGCTATGTTTTTCTTGTGAATTAGGTGCTACAGGGATCGAGACTCAAACCGAAACATAAGAGTTGGGATTGGTATTTGGATTGGCTTTTGAGGTGGGTTATATTATTATTAACTTCCTATTTTCTTAGTGAAGCTATGTTTTAAACATTATTTTCTCATATAATTACTTTCGTATTTATAATTACCTTTTGTCCAACTCTTTTTAAATTATATTATTTTGACCAAAAACGTTTTGATAAGCTAACGTTTACTTCAAATTGATTTACTTTAAAAACCATTACTATTCCTTCAACTGTAATTTTACCGAACAAAGATTTTGAGCTTTCAAAGAAAAGCCTACGTATCTTTTATTATATAGTTTTTTTTCGTACAATACCTATTTTGCTTATAAATACTATTCACTCTATTTTGCCTATATACACTATCTGCTTATTTGGATGAGAAATATTTTTGGATTTGATCATTTTGAAGAAATTATTTGAATTTGTTTTGCTTAGAATTAAATGTCAGACGTCCCTATCTGGCAAGGGTGCTGTCAGACTTTGTGCACATTGATTGGTTTGATGAGGTATTTAACCTCTATATGTTTGATGGGAATCTTTGATTTCCCTATGGATCCTTTTGTTTCTCCAGCCGACTGGGGGCTGTTCTCGGACATGCTCGACGGGGCGTGCTTTGCTCTTCTCTATTTCTTATCCGGTTCTGACATCTTAATTCGAGGCTTCCGTTATTTTGAATATTATGATTATTTTTATTTAAATTCAAGGCTTCCGCTGATTTTGTCTATTATTGATTATTTGACAAGTAAGCTTATTTTATTTTGATTATGAAGTATGTATGTTTTGACCTCTATGATTTTAGTTTCGTTTTCGATTGCTTTGTACTATGCCCACTGAGTTATGGAAAGACTCACCCCAATTTTAAAAATATTTTCAGGTGATTAGTAGGCTTGAGATGTAGTTCGTGCTTGGCGAGTTGTCTTGGTATGCGTAGCGGACTTTTGGATTGTTAGAGCTCCACTGTTACTCTAGTTTCTCGGGAACTTTCGTGATTTGAATTGTATTAAGGATTTTGATTTGTCTTTGAGACTGAATTAATGTTTGTCATAGGATTCGTTGGATTATCAATTCTATGGAAGTATTCTATTTTGGAAATTAATAGGAGTAGAATATAATTTTTCTTTCAATGTCTCAAATGCTTGCGCCTGTGCATCATCCCACTTAAATCCAACTTCCTTTTTGATAATATCATTCAATGGTCCAGCAATGATACTAAAATCCTTCACAAACCTTCTATAAAAGCTAGCAAGTCCATGAAAAGAACTTACCTCAGAGATAGTAGTAGGCGTGGGCCACTCCTTAATGGCTTTCACCTTCTCTTGATCAACTTCTATCCCATTAGCACTAACAACATAACCAAGAAAGACAATACGATCCGTGCAGAATGTACACCTCTTAAGCTTAGCAAATAACTTTTCAGCCCTAAGCGAATCCAATACTAGCTTAAGATGTTCCATATGCTCATCAACACTCTTTCTATAGATCAGAATATCATCAAAATACACAACAACAAACTTTCCAATGAAATGGCGCAAGACATGATTCATTAAACACATAAAAGTACTAGGTGCATTAGTTAAACAAAAAGGCATTACCAACCATTCATACAACCCATACTCAATTTTAAATGCAGTCTTCCATTCATCTCTAATTTTCATGCGAATTTGATGATTTCCACTCATGAGATCAATCTTAGTAAAAATGCATGCACCATGTAATTCATCAAGCATATCGTCTAACCTAGGAATAGGATGGCGATATTTTGCCGTTATTTTATTAACGGCGCGACAATCAACACACATGCGCCATGTTCCCTCCTTCTTAGGCACAAGAATCACAGGTACAGCACAAGGGGAGAGGCTCTCACGAATCAGCCCCTTAGACAACAAGTCCTCGACTTGTGTTTGTATCTCCTTTGTCTCCTCTGGATTTGCCCTATATGCTGGCCGGTTTGGAATTTGAGCCCCGGAAATGAAGTCAATTTGATGCTCAATGCCCCTCAAAGGCGGCAACTCCCTAGGTAATTCCTCCGGAAAGACATCCGCATAATCCTGCAAAAGAGAAACAACACAACTAGGCAAATATGGGTTAAGGTCAGCTTGATTAAAATAAGCACCCATGAATAAGAGCACTAACACTCCTCTCTTTTCTTCATAAGCTACTCTCAACTCTTTCATAGATGCATAGAAGTTTTGTTTCTTCCTTCCCTCTTTTTTTCTCTCTTCGGTGTCGACAACACCCTCTCCTTTTTCTCTCTCTTTTTCTTTTTTTCCTCTCCTTTTGCATGACTTTCCGTGAAGCGCCCGTATCACGATTTTTAAGAGAATAAAAACAATTAAATGAAAGGAATTTACGAAAAATACCCTTGAAACCCGGGATACGTAAACCAATGCTCTGACAAACAAACATCATCCATAAATACTTATTAACACCGAGATGTCATAAAATGTAAGGAAATAAACCTGCTTAATAAGTCATAAATCAACCCGACAAAGTGCCGAAGTAATATCACAAATCATGTCCCAGCAAACTGCCAACAAAGTAAAGAACCAATTATGGCATCTCAAAATAAATCTTAGGTAGCGGAAGACGAATATCGTAAAATCGTGAAAAAGAAAACAACTTGCATATGGGTTATATGGATCCAACCGAGAGGTGATGCACAACTACCTGCTGAGGTATCCGCGTCTGAACTCCGAGTTGAAAGAAAGAGGTGAGAACAGCACGCTAACTAAGGTCTGAAAAACAACGGTGGCGATTATGTGAGTCGTCTACTCAGTGAGCATTAAAAGTCTATGTACACAAGAAAAGTGAAGTCATGCTCGTGGGGTGAGTTGTTCACGAACACAAATATAGCATACAAGCAATATTAGAATCACACACCAACACATAGTCATCTTTTCGCATTATTGTATTTATTGTTTAGTTTCAACGTACTTATTATAATTTTGGGCCCTCTACTGCGAGTCAAGTCTCGATAGCGCATCTGATCAGATCCGGGTGTGAAACCCAAGTGTCAAACCTAAGAAGGGCTAGATTCTAGGTCAAAAACCACCGATAAACCTCTAGTGGCCGCTAGCTCCCTGAGGGTGAGCTCACACACACCTAACTGGTGCAAGTCTTCCAGGGGTGCACCTACCTTCCCCTGGGATAACCATGCTAAACCGCATAATGTGACCCGAGGGTACCCAACCCTCCCTCGGGGCTGCCAGTCGACTCACAGTAGAAATTAGTATTTTATTCTTAGCTATACTCTTACATTTCCATTTGTAATACATTATGTTTTTCTGGGATGTGTGAATTTTATGTATTATTGTTTCATCCGGGCCTTCGGCCCATAACCACACACTATCACCAAAACTTAATAACATGTTATATTCCGTAACAATTCTTTTACCGAAATTAGACATGTGAAAGCAATCAGGTGCACAATTCTAATCACCGCATGTAGCAAACAAAGCAAGTAAACAAACAAACCACATCAATATGCATTCACAAAACATATATAAAAGACTTGTAATGTCACCTCCAAAATGCAGATTATGACTTCTCTCCGAGTCTGAGTCCACAGCTCCCGAGGTATCACCCGTGCCTGAATACCGGCACATAATATAATCACTAAACAAATTTTTTAAGAAATAGAACCGTACATGTACGCTAATGGTATATTCAAACCGAGTAACTCCCGACCCTAACTATCCGATTATAAGATTTCCGGGTCTAAGCTCAAAAGGATATTCTCTGATCGAAGACTTCAAAGAGTAGGGACCTAAGGTTCACCGATCTAGTCCATAACTATTCCCGGGCCTAAAGCCCACAAAGACCTTAAACAAGAATTCCGAGCCGAGGGCCCACTTCCTTAAGTCTATATTAATCGATTATGGATTTGGGCTTCGAGTCCGTTCTTAATGTCCGTAAATTAATTATCTGTGTTTAGGCCTTAAGTCCATATCTCAAGTCCATGAAACGTTATTAACTTTGTAATGAGATTATTGGGCTCGGGCCCGGTTTTCGTAAAAACTGTTGTAAGGTCGTTCCCGGCGAAGAGTTATCGGCCTAAAGTCCTATCCGTGTCGGTAGTTCTTCCCGGCCACACACTCTAACTCCCCGTTCTCGGTAATCCATAAATTTACTTGATATTCAAAAGTGTATATTCATAAAAGAATTCAATATTTACATACTAGGCGAAACCGAGATAAAACGAGAATAAATGCCGTTTAAAAGTCGTAAAAGAGAAAGTACAGTCCGCCGGACAGAATCCGAGCCTTCGCCGAAAAATTCCTGAGCCCTCGCCGGATTCCGGTGAACTTTGCCGGAATTCCACCGGACTACCTGGAACAAGACAACAACTCTGCCAGGACACAAGAACAGCCAATTGAACAACAACAGCCCACAAACGTCAAACGAACAATAGAACCAAGGTGTCGGATTCTTACCGGGGAGGGAAGATATTGCGCAGAAACTCAACCCGTAGCAAGCCAAACTTTGCAGGTGCCTACACCGAACACCAACGCGGCCAACACAGCACACGTCCGGCCACCACAACCCCGTCAACTATCATTCACCAACAACAATACACCAAAGCCAAACAAGGATGGAACAAACACAAGGGAGGTGGCGAGAGCTTACCCAAAATGGTGACGAAATCTTGCAGCGATGCCTCGTCGGATCCCGCATCAAGCCTCCCCTCTGTCGTCTGCCTTCCTCCCCAACAGCGACGGTGCGACTACCACAACCCCAACCTTGGCTCGAGTCCACGCGCCCGTCACTGTCCTCCTTCCATCTTCGATGCAACGACGGCGCGACGGCAAATTGGGGATGGTGGCGGCGATGTTAAACCGAGGCAAAAGAAACGATGAAAGGATGGTGTGGGTGTCAGCGAGAGGGAGAGGCAGAAGAGGTGGTTTTGGTACCCAAATCGTAAGAGAAGAAGGGAAGAGCTAAGAATGGAAAAGAGGGAGCAGGCGTGGGGTTGATGACCGTTGATGGCGTTAGTGGAGGCAAGAGCCGTTGTGGGAGACAGGGACCGTTGGATCTGCAGCGAAAAAGGAGAAGAGAAAACAGGAGAAGGAAGGAAGAAAAGAAGGAAAGAAAAAGAAAGGAAGAGGAGGGCGCCTAGGGCACCTAGCCGGCCAAGCGACGACACGTCGTTTGGTTGGCTCGGTCAACGCGCCTAGGTTGACCTTCCCATAAGATTTTTTTTTTACCCAAAACGACGTAGTTTTATCTAAAACTACGGTAAACCTTTTGTTTCATCCCGAAACGCGTTTTATGTCTAACAAAGCTCAAAAGCGACATATTACCACTTATAATTAATAAATCCAATGGAAAATAAATTAATTTTATTTCCAATACTGAAATCCGGGAATTTTAAAAAAATTCGAAAAAAAATAAATCGGGGCGTTATAGTTCTACCCACCTTAAAAAGAATTTCGTCCTCGAAATTCATTCATCAAATCCGTAGGTCCTACCACGATAAGCTTCTGGTGTACTCTACCAGGTGTCCAAACTCAACGCGAGATATCGCTTATACCCTTAAGCGACATCTCCTCCGCTTATATAACCCGAACCTCATGACTGGCAAACTCACACACAGCCATGGACTCTCCAATCCGATCTCGAACTACCTCAAACTCCGTGAACAACAGCTATATCGGTGGTACTGCTTTCCTGACAAGCTCCGATGAAAAACCTCCCAAGAAGAGGTTCAAGACAAACATCATCGGTCTGAAAGAGCACATGGTCGTCTCCAGCAGACGGCAAAAGAAGCGTGCCAACAAGAAAGCTAAGGATAAGAAGGGCAAGGCAACAGCTGAAAGCAGCACTCCATTGCAGACCCTGACGCAACTGAACACTTCACTGAAGAAGGTCAGCTCGGCGGTGATGCAGATAGAACTGGCGTGCACGGAACTCTTCCCTCACGTGAAGAACATACAAAAGCTTGTAAAAGATCTTGAGAAGCAAGTGACTCCTTAGAGTACTTCTTCTCTGTTGTAAACCGTTATGAAATCAATAAACTAAGCTTTCTTTGTAAATCAAAACTCTTATGTTATGAAATCTCGTGTTAAACAGAAAAACAAAACATCTCAAAGCAGATTAAAAATCAACAATAAGGATATAAAATCAAACATAAAGAAATTATAAACGAAACAAAACCCGTTTAATAAAATTAAAATATTAAGAAGTTAAAACAAAACATGTTTCCATGTTCGGCGCTCTAGATCGATCGTAAACATCCTCGATCCCGAGAAACGTAACGTACACAGCTAACGATGACGTTGGTTTCCCTTGTGGAAAAGACGTCCGTTAACTCGCAAGGCGATGATCACGGGAACGTCCTGTGTCCCTCGAAAGAAACGTTATCCACTTGTCCACAAATTCCGCATGAGCCAAAAACGTCTGTCAAGTCTCGTATCCCTCCACGATGTCCAAACGGGTGTGAGCTTGTCGCACATGCACTCTACTCGAGGTATGGTCCCATCGGTCTAGCCACAACGGTCACGAATGTATGTGATAAAAAAATGCAGGAAAAAGTCTTAAAGAGAATAAAATAAAGTAGCCATGGAAATAGAAAATCGTAAGATGGAAAAGGGCTGATAAACACTGGCATTTGTAGCCCGAAAAAAAAACGTATAAAGTGTCGAAGCAATAAATGAAGTAGCGGCAAAATTTTTTAAAAAAAAATCTTGAAAATCGAAAATAGTAATCACGCTCCCCATAAGATTATAAAAGGCAATGCGGTGAGAAGCAAATCATCAAAAGCATCTTAAAGCAAACAAACGCTCAGGCAGAGAAACCTCAAAACTCAGGGAAAACAAAACACCAACACGTCCAAAACACAATGCCTGCTCCATCATCCGTCTTCTTCGCCGAAGGTGCCAACCTAGGCAGAAGAAACCGACTGGCCTACAGCATGATCAACGAGCATCCAGAGGAACTCCCGATGGAGCTCGGCAGAATGCCACGTCTGGTCTTCGTCGATGAACTCTACTCCTCCAGATTCTTCATCACTCCCATGGAAGAGACGTTCTTCCTAGAGGACCATGGCACTCTGAGGACCTCTTTCTACGGCTCGGCCAACTCCGTCATGTTTTTCATCTCTGAAAGGCTTCAAGAGTTCAACCTAGAGTCAACTTGCCACTTCCTGGACCAAGGCACCTACTACCAGCTCTCGATGACTGCCCAGAGCATGCTCAGAGTGACTCGACTACCTCCAACTTGGCCAAAGGCCCGACTACTAGTGTGGAACTACAGAGGAGTTGCTAGGCGTTCCCAGGAGTTCTCGCGTACCCTGAGGGACCTGAAGAACCAATACAAGCCAAACATGGTTCTTCTCACGGAGACCCAATGGCAACCTGAAGACGATCACGGTCTCATCCCACTCCGGTTCCCTGCAGCAAACTGGTTCAAGCTTCCTGGCCAGAACAACGCAGGCGGCTTGTGGTTCTCGTGGAGCGACCGCATCCAAGTCAACATCAGCAATGACCCCAATAGCTTCAGGGTCAACGTCGTTCCAAGTCGATGAATGTACTTTTTTAAAAAAAAAAACATCAATGTAATATTAATGTTTGTAATAATAATATTAGTATTATTAATAATATTTATGTTTCCGCTTATTTATGGCATAAATTTCCACTTACATGAATGTTCCACTAAACTAGAATTGACAACGTTCCACTCTCATTAAAATTCGTCCTCGAAACTTACATAATAATAATAATAATAAAAGAAAAAAAACAAAACAAAACAAAGTGAAACCTCTCGAGACATCTCATTCCTCTGGGGCGTCGGTAGCTTCCTCCCGAGTGATAGAGTACACCCTAGGAGTCGCAACAGATCGAGTAGTACCTCTGCGGCTCGGAGCTCCAGAACTCCCACGACTTCCTCCCTGGTGTCCATCACTCTTGTTCGGACCAGAAGGAACAGTCCCATTAGCCACGGAGTTTTGGACGGTATACTGGGACCCACTACCACCACTATCTCGAATCCTTTTGTAACACTCCGACTTGTTGTGTCCCTGCTTCCCGCAATACCAACATATAATAAGAGGTCTTGTCCAAGGACCCCGCCCCTGAGATCCAAACTGATAAGACCTTCCTCCCGAAGACCGCCCGGTCCACCTTGATAATTCTGTCCTCGGGACTTCTTCGAACCTTGGTTGTAAGAACCCTGTCGACTCATGTAACTTGCATCACCAGAATCAGAATGTAGCCTTTTTTGTCCAGACACTGTTAACTGTTTCCTCTGCTCAACTGCCCGAGCCTCCTGCCCAATCAACTGAATCCTCTCAGCATCAAAAGCAGCCTTACAAACTGCCTCCCAAGTCCGGTGTCTCCCCCCAGCCACTACTATCGCCAACTCGCGGCGCAGAGCATCAACAAACCGCCTACACTGAGTGACCTCATCGGGCACAAACTCCTTGGCGTAAGAGAGAAGGATACAAAACCGGATCCTGAATGCAGAAACCGACTCATCGGGCCAATGTTTCACCTCGAAAAACTGCTTTTTCTGGTCCTCCAAGAAACCAACGGTAAGGAACTCCTTGTAGAATTTATCCTTGAAGTCTGCCCACGGCATCACCACTGGTCTAGGTAGGTTCGCAACAAGTCCCTGCCACCAACTCAATGCGTAACCTGTGAACTTGTGTGCCGCAAATCGGGCCCAGTGCTCAGGTGTATACGTGAATTTCTCCAAAACATTCTCCACCTGGCGGAACCAATCATCAGCCACCCTTGCGGTGATTCTCTCTCCCGAGAACATCTCAACTGTTGTCATATCCATGTGCTTATAACCACTCTCCATACCGCCTACCACAGGTGCTACAACAGGTGCGACCGGAACGGCATGGGCGCCCTGCTATTGCTGATGAAACTGTTGGAACTGCTGGCACTACAGGGAAGCCTGAAACTGTTGTTGTATCGCCGCATCCATACCAGGAGGTACTAATGACACTGCATTCTGTGCTCCTGCTGCACCAGCATTTCCTTCACCATCAGGGACTTGCATCACCGACACTGAGTCGGAAATATGGCTAGCGTGTTCATCCTACCCATCAGCATTGTGCTGGTCTTGCGGTGGATCCATAATAACGCCTATATGAATGCAAAATATGTCAAAACACTTTTAAGTTTCAAAACAGGAAACCGGCTTTAACAAATAAATCGCTTGTAATTTAAAGATACATCTCTTTTTAAGCCAAGGAACTGATGCCCGCTCCGCTACCAAGCTGAAGCGCCCGTATCCCGATTTTTAAGAGAATAAAAACAATTAAATGAAAGGAATTTACGAAAAATACCCTTGAAACCCGGGATACATAAACCAATGCCCCGACACACAAACATCATCCATAAATACTTATTAACACCGAGATGTCATAAAATGTAAGGAAATAAACCTGCTTAATAAGTCATAAATCAACCCGGCAAAGTGCCGAAGTAATATCACAAATCATGTCCCGGCAAACTGCCAACAAAGTAATGAACCAATTATGGCATCTGAAAATAAATCTTAGGCAGCGGAAGACGAATATCATAAAATCATGACAAAGAAAAAAACATGCATATGGGTTCTATGGATCCAACCAAGAGGTGATGCACAACTACCTGCTGAGGTATCCGCGTCTGAACTCCGAGTTGAAAGATAGAGGCGAGAACAGCATGCTAACTAAGGTCTGAAAGACAATGGTGGCAATTATGTGAGTCGCCTACTCAGTGAGCATTAAAAGTCTATGTACACATGAAAAGTGAAGTCATGCTCGTAGGGTGAGTTGTTCACGAACACAAGTATAGCATACAAGCAATATTAGAATCACACACCAACACATAGTCATCTTTTCGCATTATTGTATTTATTGCTTAGTTTCAACGTATTTATTATAATTCTGGGCCCTCTACTGTGAGTCAAGTCTCGGTAGCGCATCTGATCAGATCCGGGTGTGAAACCCAAGTGTCAAACCTTAGAAGGGGTAGATTCTGAGATCAAAAACCACCGATAAACCTCGAGTGGCCGCTAGCTCCCTGTGGGTGTGCTCAGACACACCTAACTGGTGCAAGTCTTCCAAGGGTGCACCTACCTTCCCCTGGGATAACCATGCTAAATCGCATAATGTGACCCCAGGGTACCCAACCCTCCCTCGGGGCTGCTAGTCGACTCCACAGTAGAAATTAGTATTTTATTCTTAGTTATACTCTTACATTTCCATTTGTAATACATTATGTTTTCCAGGGATGTGTGAATTTTATGTATTATTGTTCCATCCGGGCCTTCAGCCCATAACCACACACTATCACCAAAACATAATAACATGTTCTATTCCATAACAATTCTTTTACCGAAATTAGATTTGTGAAAGCAATCAGGTGCACAATTCTAATCACTGCATGTAGCAAACAAGGCAAGTAAACAAACAAACCACACCAACATGCATTCACAAAACATATATAAAAGACTTGTAATGTCACCTCCAAAATGCAGATTATGACTTCTCCTCGAGTCTGAGTCCACAGCTCCCGAGGTATCACCCGTGCCTGAATACCGGCATATAATATAATCACTAAACAAATTTTTGAAGAAATAGAACCGTACATGTACGCTAAAGGTATATTCAAACCGAGTAACTCCCGATTCTAACTGTCCGATTATAAGATTTCCGGGTCTACGCTCAAAAGGATATTCTCTGATCGATGACTTCAAAGAGTAGGGACCTAAGGTTCACCGATCTAGTCCATAATGATTCCCGGGACTAAAGCCCACTAAGACCTTAAACAAGAATTCCGGGCGGAGGGCCCACTTCCTTAAGTCTATATTAATCGATTATGGATTTGGGCTTCGAGTCCGTTCTTAATGTCCGTAAATTAATTATATGTGTTTAGGCCTTAAGTCCATATCTTAAGTCCATGAAACGTTCTTAACTTTATAACGAGATTATTGGGCCCGGGCCCGTTTTTCCTAAGAACCGTTCTAAGGTCGTTCCCGAGCCCAAGAGTTATCGGCCTAAAGTTCTATCCGTGTCGGTAGTTCTTCCCGGCCACACACTCTAACTCCCTGTTCTCGGTAATCCATAAATTTATTTGATATTCAAAAGTGTATATTCATAAAAGAATTCAATATTTACATACTAGGCAAAACCGAGACAAAACGAGAATAAATACCGTTTAAAAGTCGTAAAAGAGAACGTACAGTCAGTCGGAAAGAACCCGAGCCTTCGCCGGAAAATTCCTGAGCCCTCGCCGGATTCCGGTCAACTTCGCCGGAATTCCACCGGACTGCCAGGAACAAGACAACAACTCTCCCAGGACCCAAGAATAGCCAATTTAACAACAACAGCCTATAAACATCAAACGAACAATAGAACCAAGGTGTCGGATTCTTACCGGGGAGGGAAGATATTGCGCAGAAACTCAACCCGTAGCAAGCCAAACTCTGCAGGTGCCTACACCGAACACCAACGCGGCCAACACAGCACACGTCCGGCCACCACAACCCCATCAACTATCTTTCACCAACAACAATACACCAAAGTCGAACAAGGATGGAACAAACACTAGGGAGGTGGCGAGAGCTTACCCAAAATGGTGACGAAATCTTGCAGCGATGCCTCGTCGGATCCCGCGTCGAGCCTCCCCTCCGCTGTCTGCCTTCCTCCCCAACAGCGACGGTGCGACTACCACAACCCCAACCTTGGCTCGAGTCCACGCGCCCGTCACTATCCTCCTTCCTTCTTCGATGCAACGATGGCGCGATGGCAAATTGGGGATGGTGGCGGCGATGTTAAACCGAGGCAAAAGAAACGATGAAAGGATGGTGTGGGTGTCTGCGTGAGGGAGAGGCAGAAGAGCTGGTTTTGGTACCCAAATCGTAAGAGAAGAAGGGAAGAGCTAAGAATGGAAAAGAGGGAGCAGGCGTGGGGTTGATGACCGTTGATGGCGTTAGTGGAGGCAAGAGCCGTTGTGGGAGACAGAGACCGTTGGAGCTGCGGCGGAAAAGGAAAAAAGAAAACAGGAGAAGGAAGGAAGAAAAGATGGAAAAAAAAAAAAGGAAGAGGGGGGCGCCTAGGGCGCCCAGCCGGCCAAGCGACGACACGTCGTTTGGTTGGCTCGGTCAACGCGCCTAGGTTGACCCTCCCATAAATTTTTTTTTTCACCCAAAACGACGTAGTTTTATCTAAAACTACGGTAAACCTTGTGTTTCATCCCGAAACGCGTTTTATGTCTAACAAAGCTCAAAAGCGACATATTGCCACTTATAATTAATAAATCCGTTGGAAAATAAATTAATTTTATTTCTAATACCAAAATCCGGGAGTTTTAAAAAAATTCGAAAAAAAATAAATCGGGGCGTTATATTCAATCATCCTCTCTTTCTCAGCATTGGAAGCCAATTCGGCATCCTTCTTCTTTTGCCATTCCTCCGTACTCCTCTTCATATGCATTTGATCGTGATACACTTCTTGTGGAGTTAATGGAGCAAGTAACACCTTCCTATCTCCCATGGTGAATGAGTACCTATTTTTGAATCCATCATGCACAACTCTCCTATCATATTGCCATGGTCTCTCTAGCAAGATATGACTTGCCTGCATAGGTACAACATCACATAAAATCGAATCAGAATATTTTCCAATAGAGAAGGAAAGAAGAACCTGTTTGTTCACTTTAACTTCTCCTGTGTCATTCAGCCATTGTAGCTTGTAGGGTTTAGGATGTCTTTGCCATTCCATCCCCATGCGTTCCACCAACATAGAGCTCACTACATTAGTGCAGCTCCCTCCATCAATGATCAAGCTACAAACCTTGTCATTAACCAAACACCTAGTATGGAAAATATTCTCTCTTTACTCGATCTCATCTTCCTTTGCTTGAGCATTCAAAACTCTCCTCGTGACAAATAGTTCTCTTCCCCGAAAGCTGTCTTTGACCTCTACATTGGACTCGGTACCTACATCCTCCAACTCGGGCATATCATGTAGAGCAGGGTCGTCTTCTTCCTCTGCCTCATCATCAGAAAAGAACTCGCCACCTCGAGCAACTATCACCCTTTTGTTTGGACATTGAGATGCAACATGTCCAAGCCCTAAACACTTGAAGCACTTGATTTGCCTTGTAGGGGTAGTAGAGTTCGGCTTGTAGGATGTAGAGGAACTCGTCTTGGATGTAGTAGGGGGTGTCTTGAAATCGGCAACCCTAGCTTTCTCCTCTTTTGGCTTCTCTTGCTGCCTCCCATCCCTTACGGTCCTCCTTGAATTCCAATTCGATGAATAAGAATAAGAACTCCTCGTCACTTTTTCCTTCAATTGCTTCTCTATTTTGATGGCAGTTGACAACATCTCCTCCATGTCTAAGCAATTTTGCAAATCAACAAGGTGAGCAACCTCCCTGTTCATTCCAGCAAGGAATCTCGCCATAATGGTCTCTTTATCCACATCAATGTTTGCTCGAATCATTATCTTCTCTATCTCCTTGTAATACTCTTCAATTCTCCTAGATCCCTGGCGCAATGCCTGAAGCCTCTGATGCAACTCCCTATAGTATGATCGGAAAACAAACCTTTTCCCTAGGATCCTCTTCAACTCCAACCAACTATCAATAGGATCCTCCCCAAGGCGAAACCTGACCTTCAAATCTGTCCCACCAAACCAAAGCGTAATCAGTAAACTTAATCACAGCTAATTGTACCTTCTTTTCTTCAGAATTATTGTGGCAAGAAAAGATTAATTCCCCTCTCTTCTCCCATTCGAGATAGATTTCAGGATCTTCCTTTCCTTGGAAAGAAGGAATTTTAAGCTTGATGCTCCTAAGATCATTATCTCCACGATCACTTCGGTCATCCCTCTCATGCCTCCCATGTCTACCATGCTCTCGGTCTTCTCCATCATCTCCATCATATAATCAACCTCTTCTTGGCGAAGGTAGGTGAACTCCTCCTCCTCTCCTAAGCGGTAGGGGAAGATGGCGCACTCTTGCAGCAACAGGGCGGTTATCGTCCTCAGCATCATCATCAACATCTCGGGGCTGCTCCCTAGCTTTTTGATTGCGTGGGGGTTGGTCAACGGGTGCTTCCTCTCTTGGCGCCACCTTTGCAGTAGAAAGCTCTTGAATGGATTGCGCTTGTTGATCCATTCTAGCGCTCAGCTCCTGTTTCATCTCAGCAAAACGAGCATCTATTTGCTTAAAGAATCTCTCCAACATCTCCATAGATGCGGCGTCTCCTCACCAGTATTGCTTCCTCCTGATCCGACCATGATGTAATACCTACAAGAAACTTATTAGTAATAAAAGCTCCTCACGTGTATCTCTCGTGTTTGTCTCTCGTGGCAATTTGATGAAACACTCGCCTTTTACCTCTCTTGAAATCTCACTTTGTTTATTCTTTGGGACCAGTAAATCGTATCAAATAATAAACAAACCTGCAACACTTCAAGAAAGAGTCAAAGACTTACTATCAAGAAAATAGACAATTCAACTCTTGAGGCAAAATTAGCTCCTAAAGGAAAAGATAGTCACACACAAGGAACAAGAAAATTGTATGCGAGGATTCTTCTAGTAATTGACCAATAAGAAACAAAGATTGCTCAATTAGAAAAGCTGAAAGAAAATCACAACAAATAAGCAGAATCAAAGAAAGTTACCCAACTAGATAGCCTAACAACCCGCGGAAAGTATCCCAATCAAGCAAATTCCTGCAATTCAAACAAATTTTGCCGAATTCTCCAACCAACAAAGGTAAGTCGATTTCACTTTTTTTTTTTATCAAATTTGCAGCCACCAAGTCGATTACCAACAACACAAACAATTGTAACACTTTTCTTTTCTTTTCTTCCAAATCGACAAACAACAACAATCGCAGCAACTTCTTTTATATATATATATTATGATTGTTTAAATCGTCTAGAACAATGATAAAAGAAAAACAAAAATGAATTTTTTTTTATATATATATAATTTCGGCAACACCAAAAAATACAAAGAACAAAAAACCTAAATTGCAGAAAGTAAAGGGATACATAGTTGGAATTGATACCTAGGCTCCGCTACCAAGATGATACGGCAACACTACCAGAACAGAGCAAGAAAACACCTCCAAATCAATCAAAGTCTCGAAGATCAGCAACCAATTCAACCAAATTAAGGTTTCAGCAAGTACCTCTATCACCTCAAAATAAAGCAAAGTTGTTAAGTAACAATCGAGTAATAAAAGCTAGGATTCTTAAATACGCCACAAGCAAATCAATCACTTGATAAGTAAACACAATCCCTCAAATAAACAAGAAGAAATCAATTCTACTTGCAAATAACCAAGGTAATAAAAACCTCAAACTTTATTATTAAATAGCAAGAATAATGTGTGTTATAAAAAGAACCCTAAAGACCCTATATATAGGCACCCATAGTCGGCCACAAGCTAACCTTGCCAACTTGGAGTTTGTCTCCTAACTCCTTGGCCAAGTCGGCCACACACCTCCTAGTTGGACTAGGTTTGACTTTTAATCCAACAACATATTGGACTAATTAAACCCAACAAAAATAAACCCAACTAAATAACTAAAAACCCATAATTGTTCATGACCCAAATAACAGTAATAACCCAAATAAAATAAAAACCCTATCCGAAATTTATTAATTGTTTTTATATAATAAAATCGGCATTTATTTAGCAAAATAAAATGGATATGTCGACATGGGGCCCACATGCTCCAGTCGACTAGGCTTCCTCTCCAATGACAGAGACACATGTTGGTTTTCTCTTGTATTCTTCTCCAAGCTTGATCATCTTGTCTTTTTGCAATTCCTGATTTATCAAAGCTTGAACAAAGTGCAGCATGTGATTCTTGATCATCTTCAATCGAGCCCGTGTGATTGGTCCTTGAGGCAAGCTAATGGCGCCATCTTCTTCATCAGCTCCACTTGGTGCTTGCTTGCTTGCATCACCAAGTGAACAGTCTACCATCCAATGGGAATTCCATCAAATTTAACGAACCGACAGGTCGACGGCCAAGGTTCCCAATCATCGCGCGCGGCGGGTAACGGACAAATCGCATGCCATATCACCACGAATGATGGTATGTATGGGCAAGGACTCGTTGCGCCCCCTTAAGGTAAAGTTTTAACATACAATCATAATGAATGCAAGCATGAAAGTGACAAATAACAAAACACAAAACTCAAGCGAAAATTGCACATTATTTCTTAAACCCACGATTCCCCAGCGGAGTCGCCAGCTTTGAGAACCCGGACTTTCTCACCTTCGGTGATCGATCGATGGAGACGCCACCAAGTTTCATTACCATGGAAAAACTCAGAAAAACCCAGAGAATAACTCCTTTATGCCGACAAAAGAAACCGATTTGCGAACCAAAGACGCCGGATTCGGGGATTCGTCATAGATAGGAAGGTATGAGGCGCCCCCATCTATGCTTAGGCGAAATAATATGCAATTTAAGCGAATACTTGTACTTTGTTGCGTGTGTGCATGTGTGTAAACCAGAATTCCAACAAGCAAACAATCAACAATATATATATATAAATCGAAATAAAAGGGAAAGAAGAGGGTAAAAGATAATTGAGCTTGCGTCTCCACCACTAGAGACATCCTACGTATCCCGGTCGGGTTCAAAGCTCATGTAGTTCTTAGATTGAAAGAAAACACTCCAGATAACATGTCAGCATCATTATATCATCAAATAATGAGCATGCAAATCGATTTGGAATTGAAAAGGGAAAAGAAGACTTACCTTGATTTTCGGACAGAAACTATGTGTCGACTTGAAGCCGAATTTATGCGCACCAAACGATCACTTCAGCCTCTAATCTCAGCACAAAAGTTGTATGTTTTTGTCTCAGCTTTCCAGAGAGTCTAAAAACGCAGCAATCTGAGGTCTAGAACTCCAGATATGATTGATTTACTGAGACTGCACGCTGCAGGAGCTTCATTGCGAGTTCTTGACGTTCTTGACTTTGGGATTGCGATTGGATTACTCCTAAGCTCTTGAATTCGACTTCCTCTCTGTAAATACTAATCAGAAAACACAACTAGAGTAAAACCACGTGAGATCTGAGAGAAAAAAGCAATAAGAATCGAAGAATAAATCAAATCTAAAGAGTTTCTCCAAGCTAATGCACTTTAGGGTGTGTGTAGAGAGAAGATTCGATCAATTGAGTGCTTTACCACAACGGAACATTGCAGCCCCCTCCCTCTGTGAACCCTAGAGATCTATATATAGTGTACAATTCGTCCATAGGTCGGTTTAAGACTCCTAGTTCAGATTGGAAACAAAATCCTTGACTTGCTCACCAAGTCGTGCTTTACCTGTTTTGTAACCCGTAAAGGTCATGCCAATTTCCACCTTGTAGACGACAAAATCAGACTCTGGGACCTTCAATAAAGTTTTAGATAATTCCTCTAGATTTCCAACCATATAAAGAAATCCTAAATTGGAATTCTATAGCTCTAGATATCGCAAAAATAGTGAGCCTAGGTCAGTGCTAGATTTCTGCACAGCTGGGCTGAATTTAATTAATTACTGCTCTTAATCTACTAGGACAAAAATTATTAAATTTATATCCATAGAAAGTCCTATATTCTAGTTTTGTTTCCAACTGGTTTCATGTCAATTGGACCCCTGAAGCTCCCAGAATCGTTAATTAGTGGACTATGCTCACTGCAGAGAAAGATACCAAAATAGGACCACTTAACCGACATGGCGCGACGGTCATCACGACATGACCGCCGTGTCAAGGCGGTCTTCCAAGGAAGTCTGCCCGGGCATGGCGGTCGTTGCGAGACGTCCGCCGGGTCTGGGTTACTATTCATGTTATTCCTATTCTGTCCGGGTTTTCTATTAATTCCGATTTTTGCGCGCAAAGTCAGGATTGTAATCTCTTTTCCTCAATTCCATAGCTTACACTCCAAGAATCTCTATTATTCCTCTTTTCCACAAAATTAGGTTTCTAAGCCAAATTAAAGTCCAAGAATTAATAAGATTAACCTTGGGCTCTAAAATACAATAAAAACCAATAAAATCAAATAGGTGGCTAAATTTGAGTGTTCACAAGTTGCAAAGGCAAGTGGATGAATTGCTGCAATAGGGACACATTAGGGAAAGCTTGAGTCCTTGCGCTGTGCCAATCATTCTAGTTCCAAATAATGATGGAACATGGTGCATGTGTGTTGATTTTAGAGCAGTCAACAAAATTATAGTAAAGTATCGCCATCCCATTCTTAGATTGGATGATATGCTAGATGAATTGCATGGTGCTTGTTTATTTTCCAAGATTGATCTTATGAATGGTTACCATCAAATTTGCATGAAGGAAGCTGATGAATGGAAAACTGGTTTTAAAACAAAACATGGTTTATATGAATAGTTGGTTATGCCTTTTGGTTTGACTAGTGCACCTTGTACTTTCATGAGATTGATGAACTATGTTTTGAGATCATTCAACAGGAAATTTGTGGTTGCTTACTTTGATGATATTCTGGTTTATAGCAAGAATATTGATGAGCATGCTGAGCATCTTAGGTTGGTTTTGGAGGCCTTGAGGGCTGCGAAATTGTATGCTAAGATATCTAAGTGTACTTTTTGCTTGGGCCATGTTATCTTTCTTTGTTATGTTGTTAGTGCTAAAGGAATTGAAGCTAACTAAGAAAAAATAAAAGCCATCAAGGAGTGACCGACTCCTACAACAGTAAGTGAGGTAAGATCTTCTCATGGGCTTGCTAGTTTTTATAAAAGGTTTGTGAAGGATTTTAGTACTGTTGTTGCACCTCTTAATGAGATTGTGAAAAAAAGGTTTAATTTAAGTGGAGGGAGAAATAGATTTCGGCATTTAACACTTTCAAAGAAAAACTTTATTCTGCTCCTATATTGAGATTGCCCGAATTTAATTGCACATTTGAGATTGAATGTGATACTTCTGGAATAGGTATTGGTGTTGTTTTATTGCAAGAAAAGTGCCCTATAGCTTATTTAAATGAGAAATTGAAGGGGCCACAACTCAATTACTTCACTTATGACAAGGAGTTGTTTGCCTTGGTGAGGGCATTACAAACTTGGCAGCATTATCTATGACCAAAGGAGTTTGTGATTCACACGGATCATGAGAGCTTGAAGTACTTAAAGGGCCAAGGTAAGCTAGGTAAGCGCCATGCTAAATGGCTTGAGTTCATTGAGACATTCCCATATGTTGTTAAATACAAGCAAGGAAAAGAAAATGTCATAGTTGATGCTTTGTCTAGGAGGTATGCTTTAATTGCATCACTTAGTTCTAAGTTAGTTGGATTTGAGCATATTAAAGACTTATATCATTCTGATGTCGATTTTGCTATCGTGTTTGATGCTTGTCAACATGCACCATTTCAGAGATTTTATCGTCATGAAGGTTACTTGATGCGTAATAATAAGCTGTGTGTGCCTATATGTTCAATACGTGAATTGCTTGTAAGGGAAGCTCATGATGGAGGCTTGATGGGAAACTTTGGCATTGCTAAGACTTTAGACATCTTACATGAGCATTTTTATTGGGCCTAACATGAAAAAAGATATGGAAAAAGTTTGTGCAGGTTGCATCCCATGTCGACAAGCCAAGAGTAAGGTACAACTTCATGGTTTGTACATTCCTTTATCGGTTCCTGATTGTCCTTGGACTAATATTTCTATGGACTTTGTGATTGGATTGCCTAGGACAAAGAAAGGTAGAGACAACATCTTTTTTGTTGTGGACAGGTTTAGTAAAATGTCACACTTTATTGCATGTCATAAAATAAATGATGTTGTGCATACTGCTGATTTGTTCTTTAGGGATGTAGTAAGACTGTATGGCGTTCCTAAGACAATCACATCTCATAGAGACAATAAATTCTTGTCTCACTTCTGGCGTGTTCTGTGGAGTAAGTTAGGGACCAAGTTGTTATTTTTTACTACTGGTCACCCTCAAACAGATGGCCAAACTAAAGTGGTGAACAGGACTTTGGGCACTCTATTGCGTGCTGTGGTTGGTAAGATCTGAAATCTTGGGATGATTGGTTGCCTATGGTTGAGTTTGCTTATAATAGGAGCATTCATTCTTCTACTGGGTTCTCGCCCTTTGAGATTGTTTTAACCCACTAACCCCATTAGATTTGTTGCCTATTCCTTTGAAAGATGTTATGAATGTAGATGGGAAGCAAAGAGAAAAGTTGGTTAAGTCCATACATGAGAAGGCATGGTAGCACATTGAAGAAATGAATTTAAAGGTGGCGCAAAGAGCCAATAGAGGGCGCAAGTTGCTGAGATTTGAGCCTAGAGATTAGGTTTAGGTGCACTTTCAGATGGAACAATTCCCCAAGCAACGGAAATCCAAGTTGGATGCAAGAGGGGATGGACCTTTTCAAGTCTTGGAACGCATTACTGATAATGCCTATAAGATTGATCTGCCTGGTGAGTATGAAGTGCTACATGTTTGGTTTCGGGTACACAAATAGGGAGTTAACACGCAGCGAAATCAATTCCAAAACCATCACGGGGTCCATGTGAAACGGGATAAATCGAATAGATGTGATTTAGTACCTGTTTTGGTCGAGATCTTTCACTCATCTGTTGAGCCAAATCAGTTTTAAACCGGACGAAAATTCGTTTTCTCTAAGGTATCCACACGAACTGTCGATCACCAGGAACCGTCTCACGATCTCTGGTTCGAGCCCTCTCAATTACTCGTCTCACAGTGCTAGCTATTTCTGAGAACGAGAGAACAGCTAAGGTTTTCTATCTTATTAACGTGAAAATGGTAATCATGTAACAGACAGCATATCGATATATATATATATGTCGACAGAAAACCCTGGGTTTACTTTATTAACCCTAATCATATTTGGGTTGTAATTTTCAGGCTTAATAATAAGCTTAATGTGGGCTTATTATTAACAATCTGAAAGTAGGTCTAATAATTTATCCAAACTCTTCACTCACGGCTCAAATTAACAGTCCTAAGTGTGCGACCCTATTGACTCTAATCACGTTGGCAATAATTATAAAATCACATTTATAATTATAAACAATGAGCGGTGTCTAGCAACACATCATTGCTACCCCAAATGACAAGATCAATACCGATTCATCAAGCCTTATTATTGTGTCTTTGTCCCTTTGTCTTATAATATCAAGATCAAACACGAGACATGGAATATGTCATTCTCGCATATGTTTAATCTATGGTGATGTGGACATGGATGCGGACACTCAAGGAGCTGTTGGCGAGTGGGTGTTTCCCACGGGTCCAATTACACGGGCTCGATCCAAGAAGATCAAAGATCAATTGCAAAGACAAGTTCAAGCATTACTCAATCTCGAGTTGCAAGAAGATCGAGTAGTCAAGATGAGAGAAGAGCTTATGAAGAAACCCACGTGCACTACTGTGTGGGAAGGAATAGAAAAGGCCTAGAGATAGTCGACCTCATGGGGCCACACTTGGGCCATGTCGACATATCAGTAGTTTTCTTATTAGGGTTTGCCGAATTTTTATAATTAAATGTTTTTATAATTTCGTCATGGGTTTTATTTATTTTATTATGTTGGGTCAAGTCCTTTGTTAATTAGTTGATTAATGTGGGCTTTAGTTATTTGAATTTTTAATTGTAAGGTTTTTAATTAGTGTCCAAGTTATGTGGGCTCAATTAAAATCCTAGTCCATCTAGTAATAGGAGAGGCGGCAACTAGGGTTAAGTTTTGAGGAGGTGGTCGACTTGAGTGAGGAGGTGGCCGACTTAGGGGTTTTGTGATCTCCTATAAATAGAGTCTTTAGGGTTCATTGTTAAACAGATTATTTAAGAAATAAAAAATTCAGAAAAGCTTGAATAATCTCACATCAAGAGAGGAGTCTCTTTGCTTGTTTTTATTTTAGGGATTTGCTAACAATTGCAGGTAGTGATATTTGCTATTGTGATTCATATTCCTTTGTGCTTTTGTTTTCTTTGTTGTCTAGCACCGAGAGATTAGGAGGTGGAGGTACTATCGCTTCCATCTGTTGCCTAGCACGGATTGTTAGGAGGTGAAGAACAACGGTGCGTAAAGCGTGCACGATTGGTGGTGATTTGGGATCGGAACAATCTTAGATTCGAAGGTGCTTCTAGGGCTGGCTAGGTGTGTTGTCGTATCAATTTTGGTAGCGGAGCTCAGGTTATCAAATCAATCAACTATCCTTTAATTTTTTCTGTGTTTATTGTTTTTTTCTGCCGAATTATTATATTTTAAAAAAAAAGTGTCGAGTACTGTTCATCACACTGTTCATTGCACTGTTCATCGCTGTTACTATTTCGGCAGCAAATTATATATAAAAAAAATTCGGTTGATTTGTTGATAACCAGATTGTTTTGCAGGAATTCGGGAAAAGTTCCCTCCCGAATTGAATCTTAAGTTTTTCTTTCGGTTTGTTATGTTGATAGCCAATTTCTTGCATTGGGTGATATTGTTTCATATTGCTCGATTGACCAAAAATCTACACATATAAATTGTTCTTCTTGTGTGTGTTTTCAGTTCTTGAATTGAGTTAATCTTGCCTCTAGTTTTTGTGAAGCTTGTCGTTTTCTTGTTAGGAAGTTCATTGATTCTATTGAATACGTGGCAATTTGTTATTCTCTGTGATTTGTTTCTGGTTCCTAACAAGTAAAAACCTAGCAAGGGACACGAGAGTGAGTAGGGTGAGGTTATTTTTCAGGAAGATGTCGCAGTCACCAAAAAGCCATGAATCGGAGAGCAGTCGGCAAGACAGGCAAGGGGAGTCCTTAGAATGGAGGGCATTGAGAGATGAGGTAGTCCGTCTCAACAACAAATTGCTCGACAAATCCGACGAGCTAGCCGAGTTCAAACGCACACATAGAGACGACATGGCGGAGCTGAAACGCTTACTTGCAGGTTTCACCGCCCAGGGAGAGCAGCCACTACGGAAGCAGCAGCAGCAACAACCCCCTCCACGCCAACACCAGCAACAACCACCATTAGTCGAGGAACCAAGGCAGCGAGACGAACCGCAGCCAAAGGGCGAGATACCAGAACGTCGGGAGCAAGCTGAGCCTCAGAGGCATTTGGAAGCGAGTTTGAAGAAGAGGTATGGGAAGAGGAAGAGTGGCAGCCACGTCACCAAGGCTAGGGACGAGGTGGCAGAATGCCGAGAGGAAGAGGAGGCTATCAGAATCGACATTATGGAAGGAACAACGAATGGGAACCATTCAACAATGTCGATGCCAACATGAACAACATCAAGATCAAGATACCTTCTTTTCAGGGAACAAGTTGATATGGGAGCAAAGAGTTGATATGGTTTTTATCAACATTGAATGGGAGCAAAGAATTGATATGGTTTTTATTTGTTATCATTTTTCCGAGGAGAAGAAGATTAACCTAGCTACTCTTGAATTTACTGATTATGCTCTTAAATGGTGGAACAAGTTTTTGATGGACAGGCGTCGTGCAGGACAAGGACCCCCTCAAACATGGGCTGAATTGAAAGGCATCATGAGGAGAAGATATGTACCGAGCTACTACTATACCGATTTGCACCAGAAGCTGCAAACCTTGAGGCAAGGTACATGAAGCATTGATGAGTGTTATAAGGAGATGGAAGCGCTGATGCTTCAAGCGAATATAGAGGAGGATCCCCAAGCAACCATGGCACGATTCCTTGCTGGAATGAACTGGGAGATTGCTAATGTCGTGGAGCTGCAACATAATCTAGATATTGGAGAGGTTGTCAAGAATGCAATCAAGGTGGAAAGGCAGCTGAAGGTATATAATAGTAGCAGGGGTTTTCGAGGGCCCTATATCACATCCAGTTCTTCCAATTGGAATCAACGAAGATACACCCGAGAAGAGAAGCCTAGAGAGGAAAAGACAAGACTGGCCGACTACAAGCCAACCCCAGAAGCAAGTCAGTCGACTTCTTCCTCCACAACTAAGCATCGAGATGTGAAGTGCTTCAAGTGTGCAGGTATTGGGCACATTGCTTCCCAGTGTTCAAACAAGAAGGTGATCTATGTTCGGGAAGGAGAGCTATACTCGGATGATGAGGAGGACGAATCATGTGCTAACATGCCCGAAATGGAGGATGTTCCGGTGGAAGATCGATATGTGCAAGAGGCACCAGCATCTGATCCTTTGCTCCTCATGACTAGGTGAGTTCTTAGTGAACAATTGAAGGAGGATGAGACCGAGCAGAGGGAAAATATCTTCCACACTAGATGCCATATCGATGGTAAAGCTTGCAGTGTGATCATCGACAGTGGGAGTTGTGCGAATGTAGCCAGCACCTTGATGGTGGAGAAATTGGGATTAGCAGTGTCGAAGCATCCCCACCCATATAAACTGCAGTGGTTGAATGACATGGGTGAGATCAAGGTGACGAAACAAGTTCTTGTTACTATGACCATTGGTAATTATACTGACAAGATATTGTGTGATGTTATTCCTATGCATGCTTGTCACATTTTACTTGGTAGACCATGGCAGTAAGACAAGCGTGTATGGCATGATGGCTACAAGAATAGGTACTCCTTCTCCATGGGTGAGCAGAAATTTGTGTTAGCTCCATTGTCTCCACAGCAAGTGTACTACAATCAGAAGCACTTGGAAAAGAGTTCTAAGGCAATGAAGCATGAAAAGGCAGCCAAGCTGCAAAACAATGGTTAGCATGAGAGGATAGCCGAGGGCTATGCAAAAGGAGAGGGTGTGCAAAAGGTTGAGAACCTTGAAAAAGGAGAGCTGAAACAAAAATAAAAACAAAGGAGTGAAGTCGACACGGAGGGAGAGAAAAGGAGAGCCAATGTCAACTTGGAGAGAAAAAACAAAGGGGAAAAAGAAACAGAAGTTCTATGCAAAAGTGAGGGACTTTAGAGTAGCATGTGCGGGAAGGAAGGATATTTTGGTGCTCTTGTACAAGGACACTTATTTTTCTGACACTGACCTTAATCCCGATATTCCTAGTTCTGTTCTTTCTGTTTTGCAGGATTTTCGGGATATGTTTCCATAGGAACTGCCTGAGGAATTGCCGCCTATTCGGGGTATAAAACACCAAATTGATTTTGTTCCTGGAGCACAAATCCCAAATCGGCCAGCATATAGGGCCAACCCCAAGGAGAACAAAGAAATTCAAAAGCAAGTTGACGAATTGCTTGCAAAGGGGTTAGTGCGAGAGAGTTTGAGTCCATGTGCAGTACCAGTGATTCTAGCGCCAAAGAAGGATGGCACGTGGTGTATGTGTTTTGAATGTCGCGCAATCAACAAAATAACAGTTAAGTATCGCCATCCTATCCCTCGACTTGATGATATGCTTGATGAATTACATAGTGCATGCATATTTACTAAGATTGATCTCATGAGTGGTTACCATCAAATTCGCATGAAAGTAGGTGATGAATGGAAAACAACATTCAAAACTAAATATGGATTGTATGAATGGTTGGTAATGCCGTTTGGTTTGACTAATGCGCCTAGCACATTTATGCGATTGATGAATCATGTATTGAGAGCCTTCATAGGAAAATTCGTGGTTGTGTACTTTGATGCCATACTTATCTATAGCAGTAATGAACATGAGCATATTGAACACCTTAGAATAGCATTGGAGGCTCTTAGGGCTTAAAAACTATTTGCTAAGTTAAAGAAGTGTACATTCTGCATGGATAGCGTTGTTTTTCTTGGTTATGTTGTGAGTTCCAAGGGAATCGAAGTTGACCAAGAGAATGTACAAGCCATATGGGAGTGGCCGACTCCTACAACAGTCTCACAGGTAAGGTCTTTTTACGGACTAGCTAGCTTTTACAGAAGGTTTGTGAAAAATTTTAGCATAATTACTACACCTTTGAATGAGATTGTTAAGAAAGAAATTGGGTTTAAATGGGGACAGGAGCAAGAGGATGCATTTAATACTTTGAAGGATAAATTATGTACTGCTCCTATTCTTAAATTGCCTGATTTTAACTCAACCTTTGAGGTTGAATGTGATGCCTTTGGTATAGGCATAGGTGTTGTTCTTTTGCAGGAAAGGAGGCCAATCGCTTATTTTAGTGAAAAGTTGAAGGGTGCACAGCTGAACTATTCGACATATGATAAAGAGTTGTATGCACTTGTGCGGGCGTTGCAAACGTGGTAGCATTACCTATAGCCCAAGGAGTTCGTGATCCACACTGATCATGAAAGTTTGAAGCATCTAAAGGGCCAAGATAAACTGAACAAGAGACATGCTAAATGGCTCGAATTCATTGAAACATTTCCCTATGTGGTGAAATACAAGAAAGGTAAGGATAATGTCATAGTCGATGCATTATCACGAAGGTATGCTATTATTACTTCTCTTAGTTCGAAACTGATGGGATTTGAGCATATTAAGGATTTGTACAAATCTGATCATGATTTTGCTTCTATCTATAATGCTTGTGAACATGTTGGGTTTGGTAAGTTTTACATTGATGAAGGATATTTGTTTAAGGAACATAGACTTTGCATTCCAGCTTGATCAATGAGAGAATTGCTTGTTAGGGAGTCTCATGATGGAGGCTTAATGGGACATTTTGGTGTTGCTAAAACACTTGACATCTTGCATGAGCATTTTTATTGGCCATATATGAAGAAAGATGTTGAGCGAGTTTGTGCAGGTTGTGTTCCATGTAGGCAGGCGAAATTGAAAGTGCAACCTCATAGGTTGTACATGCCACTGCCTGTTCCGGATAGCCCTTGGACTAATTTGTCTATGGACTTTGTTATTGGGTTACCTCGAACCAAGCGGGGACATGATAGTGTATTTGTTGTTGTTGACAGGTTTACCAAAATGGCTCATTTTATTACTTGTCATAAAACAGATGATGCATCTCATGTTGCTGACTTATTCTTTAGGGATGTTGTGCGATTGCATGGCCTTCCTAAAACCATTGTTTCAGACAGGGATTCTAAGTTCTTCAGTCACTTCTGGGGCATGTTATGGGGTAAGTTGTGGACCAAGTTGTTGTTCTCGATGACTTGTCATTCTCAAATGGATGGACAGACTAAAGTGGTAAACAAAACTTTGGGATCTTTGTTGCATGCTGTTGTGGGTAAAAATTTGAAAACTTGGGGAGAATTTTTGCCTTTGGTCGAGTTTACTTATAATAGGAGTATACATTATTCTACGGGTTATTCACCTTTTGAAATTGTCTATGGTTATAACCCACTAACCCCTTTGGATCTATTGCGTTTACATGTTAATGAGCTTGTGAGTGCAGATGGACAGCAAAAAAGCAAAGTTAGTGCGGTCTATTCATGAGAAAGCTCGACAGCATATTGAGACAAAGAACAAGAAGTATGCTAAACGAGCTAATCAAGGGCGCAAACTTGTGCGGTTTGAGCCTGATGATTGGGTTTGGGTACACTTTCAGAAGGAGAGGTTTCCTAAGCAAAGAAAATCTAAGCAGGATCCACGTGGTGATGGACCATTTTAAGTTCTGGAACGCATTGGCGACAATGCTTACAAGATTGATCTGCCAGGTGAGTATTGTGTTAGTGCCACATTCAATGTTTCTGATCTTACTTCCTTTGACAATGTAGGTACAGATTCGAGGGCGAATCCTTTTCAGCAGGAGGGAATGATGCGAAACATGGATGTGGACACTCAAGGAGCAGCTAGTGAGCTGGTGTTGCCCACAAGTCTAATTACACGGGCTCGATCCAAGAAGATCAAAGATCAATTGCAAAGACAAGTTCAAGCAATACTCAATCTCGAGTTGCAAGAAGACCGAGTAGTCAAGATGGGAGAAGAGCTTATAAATAAACCCACGTGCATCACTGTATGGGAAGGAATAGAAGAGGCCTAGAGACAGTCGACCTCAATGGGCCACACTTGGGCCATGTCGACATATCAGTAGTTTTCCTATTAGGGTTTGCCGAATTTTTATAATTAAATGTTTTTATAATTTTGGCATGGGTTTTATTTATTTTATTATGTTGGGTCAAGTCCATTGTTAATTAGTTGATTAATGTGGGCTTTAGTTATTTGGGTTTTTAATTGTAAGGTTTTTAATTATTGTCCAAGTTATGTGGGCTCAATTAAAATCCTAGTCCATCTAGTAATAGGAGAGGCGGCAACTAGGGTTAAGTTTTGAGGAGGTGGCCGACTTGTGTGAGGAGGTGGCCGACCTAGGGGTGTTGTGATCTCCTATAAATAGAGTCTTTAGGGTTCATTGTTAAATAGATTATTTGAGAAATAAAAAGTTCAAAAAAGCTTGAATAATCTCACATCAAGAGAGGAGTCTCTTTGCTTGTTTTTATTTTAGGGATTTGCTAACAATTGCAGGTAGTGATATTTGCTATTGTGATTCATATTCCTTTGTGCTTTTGTTTTCTTTGTTGTCTAGCACCGAGAGATTAGGAGGTGGAGGGACTATCGCGTCCATCTGTTGCCTAGCACGGATTGTTAGGAGGTGAAGAACAACGGTGCATAAAGCGTGCATGATTGGTGGTGATTTGAGATCGGGACAATCTTACATACGAAGGTGCTTCTAGGGCTGGCTAGGTGTGTTGTCGTATCATATGGTTTCTTGAATCCGAGTTAACTATCCAAAACAAATACAATTGATATCCTATATCAATCAATTTGAGCACGGCCATGCATTTTACAGTTCAACTCTATCAAGGGGCCCAACAGATATATTTCCCATTACATGGACTAGACAAATTCCATCTTGACCAAACAATTCCCTCTACACATTATATCACGTGCCCAACAATAACTCTAACGTCTACCCAGCTATGAGTAACCTAGAGTAATGTCAAAGCACATGACTCATGTTTAGGGAACCTTGATGATCTCAGGTCTGAGGACAACACTTATAAGAACCACCAATGACAACATGTAATGATCCATATGGTGTTCTTAAGTTGGATCGGTCCAGTCCACAAGTTCCCTAACTTGTACCCGAATGCAGACCTCATGTCTCATCTGATTCTCAACATACGCTAGTCTTAATTTATTATTACAACCCGTCCATAATAATAATCGACTAGGGACTTTTAAGAATACAAAATATTCTTGGGTTATAAATACGTCCAAGCAATCTACACAAATATAAATGAATAAATGAACACATTTATCGGAATAAAACCTTAATCAAATATTATGACTCAAAAAGTAACATAATCATCCAATGATTGGTTTTTGGACATTACACTAACACTACATTCAATGTTTCTGATCTTTCTCCCTTTGACAATGCACGTTCAGACTCGAGGACGGATCCTTTTGAGGAGGGAGGGAATCATGCACTCAAGCAGGCTTCAAGCACTATTGGAGAGAACGATGGCGCCATGGTACTTCCTCAAGGTCCAATCACAAGAGCAAGGTCAAAGATACTCAAGATTCAACTCTTACATCACATTCAAGCCTTAATGAATAAAAAGTTGCAAGAAGACATCATGATCAAGCTATGAGAAGAGCTGAAATAGAAGCCCATTAATATACTGTCATTTAAGGAGTAATTCACTCAAGAGTAGCTGGTGGGCCCACTCGACATCAGCCTAGAGCTAGAGGGCCATGTCGACATATCTTTTGTATTTATTTTTATTGTTGACCAAACTTTTATAATTGTGGATTTTATTAATTCGGCTATTTTATTTATTTGGGTCTAGTCCATTTAATTGGGTTGATTAATGTGGGCTTTAGTTTTAATTAGTTGGATTTATTGTAAGAGTTTAATTAGAGTCTAGATTAATGTTGGATCAATTAAAACCTAGTCTAAGAGGGTAGGGTCAAGTCGGCATAGGGTAATTTAGAAGACAAATCCAATTTGTCTTTGGTTCTTTTAGCTTGCCGACTTGGAGCTTTTAGGTTTAGTATAAATACTTCTTTTTCTTTTGTTATGGCGACAACATTATTCTGATTTTGAGAAAATAAAATTGATCTTTGAGGTTTCTTTGATTGAGTGATTCAATCATCTAAAGGGAGTGATTCTCTCTATTTTACATTAGGGATTTGATTTAACTTATCAGGTATTCTTATCTGTGGCATTTTTATTCTAATTTCTTGTGTTCTAATTCTTCAATTTCTTGTTGATTAGGGTTCAAGGGTTGGCGCACTAAATCCTATCTGTGTGTTAAAGCTTTCTTGTTTTTTTCATGCTGATTTGGGGAGGAATAAGGGGTGGAGATTCACAAAGTTTGTTTGAGATTGAAGGTCGGGACAACGGTTTGAAACAATGGAGATTTTAGTGCTGATTCTAGGATTAAAACTGTATCACATACCAATGATTCCAAACTCAAGAGCATATTCCAACAAGTTCAAAGCTCACCTTCAGGAGTTAATTTTGGTTATTATTTAATTAAAAATGTTGACTAGATTATTTAATTATATTAGTCGCTTTTATTTTATTAAATGGGCAAAGTATTATTCTATTTATTTAATTGGACCGACTTGGGTGTTGTTTAATTAGTTATTATGTTGGACCTTAATTAGTTTTAATTGGGTTTATTTTAGCCTAGTCTTTTAGGGAATGAGAATTGCAAATCCAATCCACTTAGGAGTTAGGGTTACTATTCATGTGAAGAGTAACCGCGAGACCATTTTGTCATTAGATTTGTAAAGTACAGTCCAATTAGGTTTAGGTTAAGGGTAGTCGACTTTGGTTAGTATAAGTAGGATGCTCTTATGCTATTTTCGGAAGACCATCATGACTGCTGATATTTGAAAATAAAAAGTTTGAGGGTTTTCTTTAACCTTAGGTCATTGACCATTGTCTTTGCAAATGAGATTACTCTTTACTTGTTTATTTTAGGGATTAAGATTACTTATCAGGTAGTATATATCTGTGGCATTTTCAAGATTTCGTGTGCTTTTTATTCCCTTTGTTGCTTAACTCAGGTGTGCTTTGAGGTGGTGGGATACTGCACTAAATTTTTTGGTTGGCTTGATTTCGAATTGATTGAAACGGAGGTGTTGCTAGTTCTGTCTAGTGGTATTATCGTATCAATAGATCATTTGGAATGAAATTTCTTAATATTTCCAGAATCAAGGAATGGGTCTTATTAGGGAGAGACATTCGTTATTTCACTTCCGGTTCATGAACAAAACAAGTTGCATTCTGGTGATTTTTCCGAAGCAAAAAAAGAAAAAATGAAGTAAAAATTTATTAATTCCACATGTTCTCACATGACCTTGGTAAATATATTTATCGTACATTCCAGTGCAATCGTGGCAAAACACTAGCGGTCCAAGTGGTTGAGAGAGTGGTAGCCTCCACTAGGGAAAAAAATGAAAACAAAGGAAGGAACCCCCCACCTACACTTTACCAACCAATTACGCTTGGACGGTACTTCACCTGTTGATTAGTCACTTTTATGGGCACACAAAAATACACAACACAAACCCAATAGGTCAACAAACCACCATCTCCAATGAATGAAAGTAAAGCCAAAACTAAAGAAAAGAAAAAAGAAAGTAAAGGGCCAAAGCAGAAAAAAAAAACAACGAATAAAGTAGAAGATAAGGGGGAGAGGGACACATAAACCTCCCATCTCCTCTTACTTTGCTTACCTTCTCATCTAAGCCCCTCTCCTTTCGTTATTTTGTTTCTTTCCCACCACTTGCTTCTTCTAGTTCTCTTTCCTCCTGCGTGGGCAGGACAAAAACGCAGCAGCAGCGGAAGCTAACCAACCATCCATACAAAAACTTTTGCAGTATCTTTAGCTGTGTTAAAATTAGAGGAAAGAAAGAAACAAAGATTATATGGGTTCCATCGGGAATCAAAATCCGTGGGCTCAATATAACAACTATAGAGATTGCTCTCAGGGGATTTGCAGCATCTATTGCCCACAATGGTGCTACATCATTTTCCCCCCTCCCCCTCCTTTCAGCCTTGGCGATGATGACTCTGGTACTGATTTCTCTCCTCTAATAATAGCCGTCATAGGCATCCTGGCAAGCGCTTTCATTTTGGTGAGTTACTATACAATCATTTCTAAATATTGTAGAAGGCGGAGGGGCCATGGAGATGGCGGCATGGAATTGAATGAGAGCGGTGATCAGGTCCCCAGTGGAACATGGCACGGTAGTCCAGGTGGGTTAGAAGAGGCACTCATCAAGTCTATCACTGTGTGCAAGTACAAGAAGAATGATGGGTTCATTGAAGGCACCGTTTGCTCTGTCTGCCTAAGCGAATTCCAAGAAAATGAGAACTTGAGGTTGTTGCCAAAGTGTAACCACGGCTTTCATCTCCCCTGTATTGATACTTGGCTCAAGTGTCATGCAAGTTGTCCTCTTTGTCGGGCCAGCGTCACATCCCATGATATTTTGCCACATCAAGGATCTACAACAGTGCAAGAATCTGCACCACGGACCACTACCACTACTACAACCGCACTTCAATACCAGCACAGGATCAGTGATGCTGCTGTTCTGGTGATTCAAGATTTGGAAAGGAGAGTCCACCAGCAAGAGACTATTGTTAGCATCCAAGAAGTTGAAGGCAGGCAGCAGAGTACCGAGGCCGGGGACGATGGGATTCAACCAGTAATTAGGAGGTCAGTTTCAATGAATATTTCATCAAGCGGCCAGACCCATCTCACTGTTTCTGATATTTTGCGGATCAGTGAAGATTGTATGGATGATGATCGGCTAACAAGCCACGGAGAGAAGAACAAAAGTGGGGTTCCAAGTGACATTTCAATGAAGAGATCCATTTCTACAGGGAGATTTATGTTCACAGGATGTGAGAAAGGTAAAGGCTCCGGGAATCCTCATCCAGGGTAATTATTTGACCCTGATGTACAAAACCAAACTTTTTTCCATTTTTTTGTAGCAAGCATTAAAGAAATTAAAGAGGACCCCCTGTCATAGGATATCTTGCACATAAAAGGTAGAGCTTGGGGAATTTTCAATTTGGGCAACCCTTTTTTTTTTTTGAATTGAAATGATGAAAGGAACATTACGTAACCATAGGAAGGGAACCTTTTTTTTTTGATTAGTGATCTCTGTGTTGTTCTATTCTAGAGATGGAAATTTGCATGTTATGTTACAAAGCTTACAGGTCACACTTCATACTTTTTGTTATGATTCTTCATGTACCTGCCGGCCAAATGTACCTTCTCGATGACACTTCCAAATATGGAGTAATACATAATACTGAATTATTCCTAGTTAAAGGTCATCATATTCAATGGATGAAGTGCTGGGGAGATTTTTTTTACGAAAAAGCTCGACACAATAAGGATTGCTCTCTTGACTTTAATTTGAAGAATCATTAATGCATGCTACATTTTCTTTTTTTCCTGTGACATCTTTTTTTTTTTTTAACAATTGCTACTGTATACAGCTAACGTAATGTATGCGTCATAGCTGGTAGATCAATCTTTGTGAAATGCCAACTAATCAGTACGTTACGGTATATTGTACTGCCTTTCAGATCAGTAGGAGTATGCGCGGAGACCCTCAACCCTCATACCGACTTCCTACCAACTGAGCCATCCGTGCCGAAAATTTGCATGCCAGACAGAATACCAATCGACTCGGTCGGTATACCATGTTTACCGAGCAGACCAAACACATGAAAGAAAAAAAAAAATTCAAATCCTGTTTTGAGCACTTTTCAAATTTTGATTCTTCGCAGGCACACCACAAAGTCGATAATGTTATAAAATTGAATGTGAAAAGCACTTTGATGGTAGTAATATTAACTTGATGGTAATAGTACACTTTTGTAATAATACACTTTTGATGGTAATTACAAGTGGAGAATATTATAATTATAATAATAATAAAGGAAGATTAAGGGAGGGTGTGTAAGGAGGGAGTGAGTTTATAGTTGGATTATGAATGCGTGTGTATAGAAATGAAGCGGGTATTTATAGGTGAAAATGGGAGGATAAAAACAAATAAGTTAGGTTGGATTATAAGAATTAAAATCACATGGATTTAGGTAATAAAGATGAAGACAAATGAGGTAGATAGGTAGGTAGAAGAAAAATCCATGTGAAAGTTTGGTGTATGGTAAAAAATTTTATCGGGGGTAAATTCGAGTATGGTAAAAATAAGTTTTACTGGATGGTAATAATGACATTCACCATAATTTATTACAACACTCCCCTTGAATGTCATTGTACTTCAGATAGAATACGCTTGGGAAGGACTGCCTCGTTAAAAACCTTACCAAGAAAAACCCAGTGGGATAAAAACTTGGTGAAGGAAAAAATAGTGCAGTGCATATTCTACTCCCCCTCATTTTGGCCTCCCGTGATGTCTCGAAGTCGCCGCATGCCAATCTTCTTTATTAACTTTTCAAAAGTTGAAGTAGGCAGTGATTTCGTAAATAAGTCTGGCAAATTATCACTTGAGCGAATCTGTTGAACACAAATATCACCATTCTTCTGAAGGTCATGAGTGAAAAAGAACTTTGGTGATATATGGCTTGTCCGATCGCCTTTGATGTATCCTTCCTTCAATTCGGCAATGCAGGCAGCATTATCTTCATAAATGGTAGTTGGAGTATCTTTCCCACTATCCAATCCGCATGAATCTCGGATATGTTGCGTCAATGATCTTAGCCAAACACATTCTCGACTGGCTTCATGTATGGCTACAATTTCTGCATTATTTGAAGAGGTGGCAACGATAGTTTGTTTTGTGGATCGCCATGATATAGCAGTTCGTCCAGAGGTAAACAAGTAGCCAGTTTGTGACCGAGCTTTATGTGGATCAGACAAATATCCTGCATCTGCATAACCAATTAGATCGGGTTTGGACCCGAATGAATAAAATAATTCCATATCTATTGTACCCCGAAGATATCGAAAAATTTGTTTAATCCCATTCCAATGTCTGCGAGTTGGGGCAGAACTATATCTCGCTAATAAATTGACAGCAAAAGATATATCAGGTCTTGTATTAGTAGCAAGATACATTAAAGCTCCAATCGTGCTGAGAAATGGTACTTCTGGACCAAGAACTTCTTTATTTTCTCGAGGTCTAAAATTATCTTTCTTTTAATCAAGCGACCTCACAACCATCGGGGTACTTGTTGGATGCGTTTTGTCCATATAAAATCTTTTTAATACCTTCTCGGTATAATGTGTCTGATGGACAAAGATCCCATTTTCTAAATGTGCAATTTGAAGACCGAGACAGAGTTTTGTCTCTCCAAGGTCTTTCATCTCAAATTCTTTCTTTAAACAATGCACGGCTTTGGAAACTTCTTCAGGGGTTCCAATAATATTTAAATCATCAACATAAATAGCAATGATGACATATTCATGCATGGACCTTTTAATAAAAACACATGGACATATGGAATCATTTTTTAAGCCTTCTTTTACCAAGTACTCACTGAGACGATTATACCACATATGTCCAGATTGCTTCAAGCCATATAATGATCTTCTCAATTTGAATGAGTATATATCCCAGAAATTAGCTGCTTCGGGCAACTTGAGTCCTTCAGGGACTCTCATGTATATATCATGGCTTGTAGGTCTATAGAGATAGGCTGTAACAACATCCATTAGACGCATTTCTAATTTTTATTGTACTGCCAGAGTAATTAGATATCGAAAAGTTATTGCATCCACCACAGGGGAGTATGTCTCCTCATAATCAATACCAGGTCGTTGGGTAAAACCTTGTGCGACAAGCCGTGCTTTATATCTCACTATTTTATTTTTCTCATTTCTTTTCCGCACAAATACCCATTTGTAACCGACCGGTTTTACACCATCAGGTGTTGGGACTACTGGCCCAAAAACTTCTCGCTTCATGAGCGAGTCTAACTCAGCCTTAATTGCGTCTCTCTATTTTGGCCAATCATTTATACGCCGGCATTCATCGATTGATTTAGGCTCATGATCCTCATTTCCTTCCATAATATTTAGCGCTACATTATATGCAAAAATTCCGTCGACGGTTATTTCACGTCGGTTCCATCTTGTTCCTGACATAATTGATTGAGATCTCATCATTTTGACTTATTTCAGGTACCTAAGTTACTTCTGGAACATTACAATTTATGTCAGGGACCTCTTCTGGAGGATTATCCTCTTCTTGAGGATTTTCAATTTCAGCCTCTACGGGAAGTTTCATTACCTCGTTAGGGCCGTCTTGTGTCTTTGCTCCTTTTCTCTGTCGAGGATTTTTATCTTTGGAACCGAGTGGTCTGCCACGCTTCTGACGTGCTTTAGATTCATTTGCAATCTTTAATTGTCCTTCGGGGACATCAATTCTAGCAGGAGCATTTTCAGCTGGTACATGAGATTTGGTCACTCTATTGATATTAGTAAAAGCGTCTGGCAATTGATTTGCTATATTTTGCAAATGAATTATCTTTTGAACTTCAAGTTCACACTGATTTGTTCGAGGATCAAGGCTTGATAATGATACAGTATTCCATTTAATTTCTTTATCCAGCTGCTTATTTTCTCCCCCTAATGTTGGATAAATATTTTCATCAAAATGACAATCAACAAACCTTGCTGTAAATAAATCTCCAGTTGTTGGTTCCAAATATTTTATAATTGATAGAGATTCATATCCAACATATATTCCCAATCTTCTTTGAGGACCCATTTTAGTTCGCTGTGGTGGAGCAATTGGCACATATAGTGCACAACCAAAGGTCCGAAGATGGGAGATATTAGGTTCGTGACCATGAACCAATTGAATAGGGGAGAGCATATGATAGCTTGTTGGCCTGATGCGCACAAGTGCTGCTGCATGCAAAATAGCATGTCCCCAAGTAGTAACGGGGAGTTTGCATCTCATCAATAATGGCCTCACAATCAACTGGAGGCGTTTAATCAACGATTCTGCTAGACCGTTTTGGGTATGAACATGAGCTACAGGATGTTCAATCACAATTCCAATTGACATACAATAGTCGTTAAATGCCTTAGAGGTGAATTCAGCAGCATTATCAAGACGTATAGTCTTAATTGCATGATCAGGGAAGTGCTCCCGCAATTTGATCAATTGTGATAACAAACGCACAAACGGCAAATTGCGTGAGGACAAAAGGCACACATGGGACCATCTAGTTGATGCATCAATTAAAATCATAAAATATCTAAATGGTCCACACAGTGGATGTATAGGTCCACAAATATCTCCCTGAATTCTTTCCAAAAATGCTGGTGATTCAGAACCAACTTTATCATATGAAGGCCGGATAATTAATTTTCCTTGTGAACAAGCAGCACATGAAAATTCATTAGATTGAAAAATCTTCTGGTTTTTCAGTGGATGATCAAATGACTTTTCAATAATTCTGCGCATCATTATTGATCCAGGATGGCCCAACCGGTCATGCCAAATTTTTAACTCAATAGTCAGCTTCAGGCTGGTGCCAGCTTCTGGCTGGGTATAATAACTTTCGATGACTCGAATATTTGTGTAGTACAATCCAGAAGATAACTCGAGTAATTTTTCCACAACTTGTTTGTTACCTGAAGTGGTAACTTTTGTAAGGTAGAGATATTCAACATCTCTTTCATTCATTGTCTCAATATGATATCCATTTAAACGGATATCCTTAAAACTTAATAGGTTTCTTAGAGACTTTGAAGATAACAAAGCATTTTCAATGATTATCTTTGTTCCCTTTGGTAGTAAAATTTGAGCTCTTCCGGAGCCTTTAATTATTTTTGTACTACTAGAGATTGTACTAACATATGTTTTTCCAAATTTTAAAGTAAGGAAATATTTCTGTTTATTAAATACGGAATGAGTAGTTGCACTGTCTGCTAGACAGATCTCCGAGTCATTATTCTTGGAACCATATAGCTGAATATCCATATCTTCATAAAAGAAAATAAAAAATGCATAAGAAAATAATATTGAAATTTATTCCAAATTGAAACATTAAGAACATTAATAGAAATAAACAGCAGATGAGAACATAAATGTAAAATACAAAGAGACTGGTAGTAGGTTTATTCTTGCTTTATTTTATCACTTGCTTCTCCTAGATAAGCAAGATAATCATCAAAATATGAGTCGGACTGGAAGGTAGCATCTTCGTCATCATCTTGAACAAAATTTGTTTCAACAGCTTTGTTTTTGGCTTTCAAAGATGATTGATAAAGTTCCACCAAGTGCTTTGCTGTACGTCATGTTCGTGACCAGTGACCCGTCATGCCACATCGATAGCAAGTTGTCTCAGGGTTTTTCTTGTCCTGATATTTGCCATCATTCACATGTTTTCCTTTAGCCTTGCTATTTTTATGAATATTATGGTCACGATAATTAAAGTGGTTCCTTCCACGTCCACGCCCACGTCCCCAGCCACGACCTTGTCCACGGCCACGACCAAAATTATCATGTATTGCTGCATTCGCTTCCGGGAATGGAGCTGAAGCTGTGGGGCGGGACTCATGATTTTTCATCAATAGCTCATTATTTTGTTCAGCCACCAGGAGGCAAGAAATCAAATCAGAATATTTTGTGAAACCTTTTTCACGGTACTGCTGCTGCAGGAGCACATTGGATGCATGAAAAGTGGAGAATGTTTTCTCCAACATATCGACATCAGTAACACTTTCTCCACATATTTTTAATTGAGAGCTTATTCGAAACATAGCTGAATTATATTCATGCACATATTTAAAATCTTGCAGCCTTAGATGCATCCACTCGTAACGAGCCTTTGGGAGTATGACCATCTTCAGGTAATCATATCTTTCTTTCAAATTTTTCCAAAGATCTGCAGGATCTTTGACAGTAAGATACTCCGTCTTTAGACTATCATGAAGATGATGACGGAGAAAGATTATGGCTTTTGCCTTATCTTGACTGGATACAACTTTTGCCTTATCTTGACTACTCCCATCTTTTTCTTGAATAGATACAGTTTTTTCTTTATCTTGAAGAAATTTTATGGTATCTCCCAGGCCCATAGCATCTAAATGCATTTCTGCATCTAGTGCCCATGATAGATAATTTCTTCCGGAAATATCGAGGGCCTCAAATTCAAGTTTTGCAAGGTTTGCCATTATAACAGTAAAGAAATATAGAAAACAAATGTAAAGAGAAGTAAAATAATTATATAAGTATATAAGCTTACTCGATAAATCCTTCAGCAACACTAGTAGAATTATAATATAGAGTATGCAATATATATATATGCTTACTCGATAAAGGCGGCTTAGCCGGCCAACAAATAAAACAAGGCGGCTTTGCCGGCCAACAAAGAAATAAGGCGGCTTAGCCGGCCAATATTGAATACTAAGCAAATAAACAAATGCGGATTGAAAAGATTTAGAAATGATTACCTTAACAGGGTAGAGACTCGTGCTGATAACGTGTTATAAAATTGAAGGTGAAAAGCACCTTGATGGTAGTAATATTAACTTGATGGTAATAGTACACCTTTGTAATAATACACTTTTGATGGTAATTACAAATGGAGAAATAATATAATTATAATAATAATGAAGGAAGATTAAGGGAGGGTGTGTAAGGAGGGAGTTAGTTTATGGTTGGATTGTGAGTGTGTGTGTATGAAAATGAAGGGAGTATTTATAGGTGAAAATGGGAAGATAAAAACAAATAAGTTAGGTTGGATTATAAGAATTAAAATCTCATGGATTTAGGTAATAAAGATGAAGACAAAGGAGGTAGATAGGTAGGTAGAAGAAAAACCCATGTGAAAGTTTGGTGTATGGTAAATAATTTTACCGGGGATAAATTCAAGTATGGTAAAAATAAGTTTTACTAGATAGTAATATTGACATTCATCATAATTTATTTACAACAGATAAATAAATATTCAATCAGGCTCAATTATCCCTACAGCCATTCAAATGAAAAGATCTTCAAAAAAAAAAAAGAAGCAAACACACAACCTAGGCAACACATATCGAGCTCCATCAATATTGCTTGCTCTTGATATAAGCCAGCAGAGAAGCGAGAAGAATAAAAGAAAGAGGAGAGGCAGTGGAGATGAAGATCATGTATAGTAAGAGAGTAACTCACACCAATAGGAGAGTGGGGGCTTGTGTGGAACTAAAAGAAAGAACAATGGGAAGGTGGTGGCGGATCTGTTGTCGTCGTAGGTCATAAGGAGAATGAATTGCTGCATAGTTGGTCATAAGGAGAATGAATTAGCAGTGAATAAAATTGCGGACGAGGAAAAAATCCAATTGTGTTAGAAAAACAAGATTGGAGGAAAAGGAAAGGGGAGGTAGGGAGAGGGGAGGAGGAAGAGGAAAAGAAGGAATAGAGTTTGTATAAAATGAAAAAGGATTGAGAAATTAGGAGTTTAATATATTTGTTTGCACCGAACCAAAATCGTGGGCCTGGGCTAATTGTCGCTTGGGTTCGTTCTGTCGCTTGCAATTGTTTGGTTACATGGTCTCTTGCTTTGGCCTTATGGTTGCCATAACAGTCTTCCTCCCTATTGTCGCTCGGGTTCGTTCTGTCGCTTGCAGTTGTTTGGTTACATGGTCTCTCGCTTTGGGCTTATGGTTGCCATAACATTCTCCCTGGCTATTTTATGAGCCCACGTCTTGCAGTTGTTCTTGTTGATTGTTCGTGGGCTCCGGTTGATTGTTCGGCTAACCTGTGGTGGGCGAGCTTTTGAAGATTGGGCCATAGCAACTGCTAGTTGTTGTGATTAAGTGAGGGCAACTGCTAGTTGTTGTGGAGGATAAGTACGGTTGCCAGTGGAGATTCGAAGTGGTTGCTTACAATTGGAATATGGTTTCTTATCCAATTATTTTTGAATTTGAGCTCACTAATCGTTAGGGGTTTTTTTATTATTGGGATTTAGATTGAGTTTTTAAATTTGAATAAGATCCTACGTGATCATAATTCATCTGTTACTTTCAAGTCTGTGCCTATAAAAGGCCACTAATTGCTCTTGTACCGGGATACACAGAAATCAATCAAAAAACCAGATATTTACCAATTCTCTTTATCGCACAGTAGTGTAGATGTACTATGCTTTCCTTAGCTTAACTTAACTTAGAAAACCAAAATACTGTCAGTTCGGCCCTTCAGCGGTCGGATTCGGTTGTCGGCTTGGCCTTTCAACGGTCGGATCGACAAGTTAGCATCAAAACCCGGTCCAAGACGTGCGACACCGTCCGTTCGGCCTACCAACGGTCGGATCCGGTTGTCGATTCGGCTCTTCAAACAGTCGGATCGGTAAGTCGTTGGTCGCTCGCTGTTTCACGAACAGTTTTTGGCACGCCCAGTGGGACCCACACGTTCCACTATAGAAGTCCTGTCGCTGAGCATTCATTATGCCTGAGACGAGAAGGAGTCTTTTTCACAAAGTATTCTTCATGCCAGAAACCAAAGAAGATTTCGACAGGCTATAATAGAGATTATGGCCGAAAGACTGGCATGGGGCTTTCTCTTTGGGAAGATCTTGACGACCATGATTCTATCACAAATGAGGAAGATGAACACCACTGTCATGGTCTCCCAAGCACGCCAGAACAAGGGAGGCAGGTGGCCCAGGAGGAGGTACAAAATGACGTTGGACAGGGCGTCAGACGGGTCAAGCTACATGCCCCAAGGTTTGGTCACCAAGGCCAGCCATATATCCTAGTAGAGAACATTCGTTTGGGTGACCAGCCTTAAGTGGGTCAGCAGGCAGCCAATGACCTTCTCTGCGAACCTTGGACCCCCACAAGCGCCACAGCCACCTATCCAGGCTATTTTCAACAACGACCAATCCAACAATGGCGCTTACCAGATGCCATTCAATCCCAATATGGCTCCCCGGTATGACGACTACCACCAGGGGGCAGCACAGATCCAGCACCTCTTGAGAGCATTTCTGATTGCCAAAGCCATCAAGCTATTTCTGGTAAGAAGAACCATCAGATCATTCGTTGTGGCCAGGACCGGAAGGCCACCACCAATTGTCATCAAGCCACTGCGAAAAGCTGGAACAGTCAGGCCATTCCCAATGGCCAGAATCAAAAGTCCATTCCTAATGGTCATAATCTGCTGGTTCTTGGGGCTGGCTACACAAAGAAGACACCGATGAACACCCCCAAGCTGCAGATCGAGGTTGCAGATGCAAAAGTGAAGAAGAGGGCAGTGGAGATCACCTACGAGGTTAAACGGTGTTGTGAGTGCAGGAGGGTGAATCCTAAGGTGCAGTTACGATCTGAGCTGATCAGTAGTAGGCCTACATCCAGGATGATCAGGCCCTTACCACCCAAGGATCATAGGTGGCATGAGAACAAGCCGAGGAAGCAGCCATGACGAACACCAATTTCTCCACTTGCACACCTGAAGGATTTGGAGGCTCGATTTAGGAAATTTGGTCTTACAAGGACCCAGAAGAGGCGCATGCAACGCCTGAGGCAAGAACTAGGTGTTAGTCACAAGACCTTTTTGAAGAGAACAGGGAGACCACGAGCCGAGGTGAGGCCAGAGAATGAAGTCTCAAGGAGACCGGTGGCAGACAGACTTGGTGATTGCCCACCGATCAAGGAGAGATTATCAGGGCCTGGGAGATTAGTAACCAACACCCGGGGTCGTTCAGCATCCAGATCACAGAAACAGATGAAACGAACTACTCAAGGGACTAGGTCGCAGCAGGCGAGGCCACCAACCAAGGTGTGGGTCCCTAAACAAAGACCGCCCACAGACCTAGTGGGATTTTTGGGGGAAGATGGTGCCTTCCTTGAGGCAAACGAAGGAGGTGTTGAGATGTTGCAGGCCATATAGTTTGGCTCCCTACCAGTAAAGGCTTTGATTGCCAAGAATTTTGTGCTGCCTGTCTTCTTCGAGGCGAGACCAATGATCGTTGCTGTAAAGCATGTGGTAGAAGTTCCATGTTTTGATGCTGAACTTAGAGACCAAATTCTTAAAAGCAAGGTCACGTCGATGAATGATGAGGATCGGTCTCTGTCTTTTTCAGTTGCCAGAAAACCTTCTACATGCGAATACAGGTTAGAATTACAAGCTAACCGTCGAATACCCTCCCGTCCATTTAGGGGTTACAAGCTTTTCATTTTATTGTTGGCTTGGAGTAGAATTATTTTCTGGTGAACATGGTTTCTAGCTAGGCCATTGATTTCTTGGTGGCCATCATGACTTGATGGCCTTGGTGATATATTTGAGTAAATTGGCCAACGGAGTTTTCTTGGTTGAGGAGAAACTGTAGCAATTTTTATCTTAATTGCTAGTCGATAAGAGTTGGTAGGGGATGTTTGGTCGACTTAAATTTATTTGGAGATTGCTAGTCGATAAGAGTTGGTTGGTTTCTGGTTATTGAGGTAGCGCCCTTTAGGGCATTCGGCTTGGTTGTTGGGTTTTTAGATCGTGGTTGTCACGTCGGTTGCTCATTGCTGGGTGAAGCTCTTCGTAATGATAATTGGACGGTTTTTGAATCGTCGCTTGGTTTTGTTAGACTGCGGGTTGGTATCAGTGTGGTGAGAAGAATTTTTGTGAAAGATGGTTTGTTTTGGAGATATCAACTTGCGGTGGAGATAAATATAAGTTTGTTCAAGGGATGAGTATAGTGTTGCTTTATCTACTACTCCTTGTGCCGACTTTGTTGTTGTCGGTGGTTGATCTTGTACGACGGGGTCATGTATTACCAATCCAAGCTTGGCTGGGTGATCTTGGCAACTTTTATGCCGATTGAAGAGAATTGGTGGCAACCTCGCTTGATAGTTGCCATGGGCCGATTAGGATGGGTTCGGCTGTCGTATTATTGCGAGAGATAGATTGCTGTTTGCTGTAGGATCGACTATTTTGGCTCTTGTGTTGTTTTTCTCCTAGCATGGATGTTTTGACAACTGGTGACTGATGACACAGCTACCCTTTTTTCGGGTTGGTTTCTACGCCGATGTGGTTGCTGTCGGTGGGTGGTTTTATATGACGACAGTATATATTTGCCGCCAATCCAAGTTTAGCTAGGTTATCTTGGAAATTTTTATCTAAAATTGGAAAAAGTTAGGTTTTTGGCCTAATCGACTAGATATCCATGGTTGCTGTGGCAATTGTTGATCTGTTTGAGTAAGAGGTCGATTGGGGAGAACAAATAGCAACCTAGTTTGATTATTGCTTTGGGCCGACTATATTAAGTTCGGCTATAGGTCCTTCGATGATGAGGTTTTCACTTGTTCTAGCAAGATGGGCCAGTTGCTGCATGCAGTGGAGATCGTTGGACGCTACGGGTTCAGCCAGTTGTGGGGAATTGGCTGCGGTATTCAACCCAACGTGGGTGTTTTGGAAACTGGTCATCGACATTGCAACCCTTCTCGGTTGGACGATTTTGGTGATTGGAGGGATCAAAACACTCCTTCAATTTGTCGTCGCCTTCAATTAAAAGACTGAGGGGGGCAACTGTTTGCACCAAACCAAAATTGTGGGCTTGGGCTAATTGCCGCTTGGGTTCGTTCTGTCGCTTGCAGTTGTTTGGTTACATGGTCTCTCGCTTTGGGCTTGTGGTTGCCATAACAGTCTCCCTCCCTATTGTCGCTCGGGTTCGTCCTGTCGCTTGCAGTTGTTTGGTTACATGGTCTCTCGCTTTGGGCTTATGGTTGCCATAACAGTCTCCCTGGCTATTTTATGAGCCCACGTCTCGCAGTTGTTCTTGTTGATTGTTCGTGGGCTCTGGTTGATTGTTCGGCTAACTTGTGGTGGGCGAGCTTTTGAAGATTGGGCCATAGCAACTGCTAGTTGTTGTGATTAAGTGAGGGCAACTACTAGTTGTTATGGAGGATAAGCACTGTTGCCAGTGGAGATTCGAAGTGGTTGCTGACAATTGGAATATGGTTTCTTATCCTATTTTTTTTGAATTTGAGTTCACTAATCGTTAGGGATTTTTTGAGTAGTGGGATTTAGATTGTGTTTTTAAATTTGAATAAGATCCTATGTGATCATAATTCATCTGTTACTTTCAAGTCTGTGCCTATAAAAGGCCACTAATTGCTCTTGTACCGGGATACACAGAAATCAATCAAAGAACCAGATATTTACCAATTCTCTTTATCGCACAGTAGTGTAGATTTACTATGCTTTCCTTAGTTTAACTTAACTTAGAAAACCAAAATACCTTCAATTCGGCCCTTCAACGGTCGGATTCGGTTGTCAGCTTGGCCTTTCAACGGTCGGATCGACAAGTTAGCATCAAAACCTGGTTCCGGACGTGCGACACCGTCCGTTCGGCCTATCAACGGTAGGATCCGGTTGTCGGTTCGGCTCTTCAAACAGTTGGATCGGTAAGTCGTTGGTCGCTTGCTGTTCGTGCGCGAACAATATTTATAGGTTAGGTTGGGTGAATACCGATATTCCAATCCAACCAAACCGCTTACTTGCCAACATGATTCGACACTGTATAATCGTGATAACAAAACATTTTAAGAGCCACTTGCCGACCAAAGCCGAAGTAGTGTCAATCAATATCCGTTCAGCTCACTCAGTACGACAAATTATTTTTTTTTTTGGCTAACAGTACCATAAATTTGCACACCCCCTAATTACAACCTTTAAGCGGCCAATAAATTAAGCCTCGGCCGTGATGAGAGAGCCCATGCGTATTGTGTAGTGGCAGCTTGCAACTAGACCTAGCAAAAATGAGTTCTGACACAACAATTTGACACAAACCCGACATAAAATTGGCGGGTATAGGTTAAAAACCCGACATAAAATTGGTGGGTATAGGTTAAAAAACCCATTCAGTTAAATGGGTTGATCCGAAAGACACAAAAATAAAGAAATTAGGATACGGGTTGACCCACCAGCCCGGTAAGCACCTATTTATGACCTGATTATACTTAGTGTATATATATTTTATTGATTTAATATAAGATTTATATTAATATTTCAGGCCAAAGTTATTAAACTTATCCCATATTATTTTATAAATACTTTAAAATATTATTGCATTATCATTATATAATTTATAACTTTATTTAATGTCTGAAAAAACTCTAATTATATGTATATTTGTTTATAAATTACAAATTTGTAAACTTGTTTAACAGGTTCACCAGCGGGTCAACCCGAACCCGACATTATTATAAACGGGTTTCACACGACACGAGATGATTATTAAATGGGATGAGTTGGGTTGAGGAATCAGAACCTGTTTACCTGTTCAACCCAAGATGATACGGCAACACCACTAGACAAGACTAGGAGCACATTCGTTTCAATCAATCGTCCCAAAGTTCAAAAATCAAATCAACCAAAGGTTTCTGTGTAATATCTCTTCACCTCAAACACACCTGGGTCAAGCAACAAGAGAATTAAAAGTACTGGGAATTCTTGAAAGCACCACATATAATAAGCTACCTGATCACAATCCCTAAAATAAACAAGAAGAATCAATCTTCCAATCACACCAAGAAGGTGTCGAATTTTATTTGAAGAAAACCTCTAAAATTTTATTCATCAATAATGTTGGTTTCTAAAAATAACATAAAGACTCCCAATTTATACGACTAGACTTTATAAATCTAATGACATAATGAACTTGCGGTTACTACTCGCGTGAATAGTAACCCTAGCTCCTTAGTGTATTGGATTTGCAATTGCAATTCCCTAATGGACTAGGCTAAACCCATAATAAAATGAATAAAAATAAACCCAAATAGACTAGGCCTCCTCCAACATGAGCAAATAAGTCTGGCCTCTCCAAGTTTGATCTCCATTTCTTCTTGAATTTCTTGTGAGAATAAATCCTCGACATGATTCTGAAAGTGAGCATGCCATCTCCATGCTTGTCACCATTGCTTCCTCCATGGTTGGCTTGGCGTGTTATGTTATGCCCTTCGATGGTTTGCATCATTCCCTCCTCCTAAAAAGATTCGTCCTCGAATCGAGACCTAAATAATTCAAAGGAGGAAATTTAGTAATACTGGAAGTAGTATGAACTCTATTCTCAGCTTGCGAATCAAACATTATGCACAGAGGATCAAGCTTGACACACCTAGCTTCTCCTCTCGGATCAAGTAGCACACGCCTATAATTCTATTGTACCTGCCTAAAAAATATCTCAATAATCTATATAACAAGTAATTTCTGTAGAAGATGATTAGTAAAAGAAGCATATAAATTACTCATCTTGTTGTCTAATCTAGGCATTATAGTGATTGAAAAGGAATTTAAAACCTGATGCTCCCTTTTAGTTGTAAGGGTCGCCCCATGTGTAGATCCGATTTCCCCTAAGGTTGACAATCCTTTAGGACAAGCATCCCTAAATACCTGCAAAGAAATAACACCAAAACTAGAAAGACAAGGGTGAAGGTCAGTTTTAAGCCAAACTTCCTTGTACAAAAGTACAAACAAACTCTTCTTTTTCTTATATTCATCCCTTTCTTCTCTCTCATTTGGGCCTTTTAGCACAATTTCTTTAGAGGCTTCTTGTCCCTCTTTCCTTCTCTCCACTATGTCGACTCCTCTCTCTTTTCTCCTCAATGGTATTGTCGACATCCTCTCTCTTGTTCTCCCTTTTAATATCTCTTGTGCTCTCCTCTCATTTTGCAAGGCTCTCAATTTTCCTCTCCTTCTTACTATTCTTCCAAGCTTCGATTATCCTGCCAAGATTTTCAAGATCTTCTCTCATATCTTGCCAAGACTAGTTTTTATCACTCTTGAAGTTTTCGAAGCTTCCTTTAATGCGATCAGTTGTACCAGCTCGATACTCCTCTCTTGCATATTCCTCGTGGTCCGGGTAGTATCTTCCTCTTTCACTACGTCCTCCTCTTCCTCTAAATCTGTCATGATGCAATACTTCATCTCCATACTCATCAAACTCGTCCTCACCGTAGCTATAGTACACAGGAGTTGATGCAAGCAAGCAAGCACCAAGTGGAATTGAAGATAGAGATGGCGCCATTAGCTTGCCTCAAGGACCATTCACAAGGACTCCATTGAAGATGATCAAGAATCACATGTGTGAACACCCAAATTTGACCCATGCTTTATTCTATTATTTTAAGTTAGAAATCGGACAAGGAGGGATGACCGCCGGCCCCTGGCGGTCGTCATGACAAGGACCCCCGGGGCTATGGCAGTCGGTCCTTCCAGAACCTTCCTTTTGCCTCTTTTTCACAATCCTAGTCCATAACCGTCAGATTTAGGGGTTCAATCTCGATCCTTAGATTAATAGGACGATCCCCTACTCCCTGAACACTATAAATAGACCCCCCATTACACATTAGGAGGACACAATAGAATTATTCTCTAAACACCAATAAGCTTAGAGTGTTTGGAGGAACCCTAGTTCTTTGAGTTTAGAAGTTGTTTTAGGAGTTGGTTTTCTTGAGAAATTTTGTGGAGAGGAGTAGCAACAACCCAGTAGCAAAAGGAGAGCAAGAGGGTTACGAGAGGAGGCCAATCGGAGCAAATCGTTGGAGAAAAGAGTGCAAACCCGAGAGGAGTGTTCTTCCCTAGGCAGTCTTAGGAAAATTGTGATATCTCGGGCTACAGATGTCAGATTGTTGTGTTCTTGGTGCTAGACGCGGATTCAACCTTCTTCAGCACCTGTTTTCGATTGAAGTTAAATTAAGATTCTGTTGCGGAGCGAAAAGCTAACGGGAGCGAGAGGAGGGCTTCAAGAGGCAACCCTGACCTTTTTAATCGATTTTGGCTACTGAGATTGCATTGCTGTGATGTTTTTGATGATATTGATTTGATTTCTATGTGAATCTATGTTTAGAACTACGAGTCTTTCACCCCGTGACGCGGGCACATAGGTAGTCTCGAGATGTAGAGATGCAAGGCAAATTTGTTTGTTGTGTTTTTGCTTTGTGTTTTGTGTTGTGTTGATGCTGTGACGTTGTTGTGATGTTGATATAGTATAGCCTAACGGGCTCAATCCCTTGCCATGAAGACAACTCCCAAGCCCAATCGTCGGCCCAACAAATAATAACCGAAGCCCATCCAAGAATCAAGCCCGAAACCTTGGCTCAAAAGGATCCAAAACACACCATAAGAGTCGGAAAAGCACATCATGCAAGTGGGGAGGGACAATAACAAGAGACCAGAAGACAAATACAAGTATTGCAGCAGGAAGAAAACCAATAGATAGCATAATGTACCAAGCCCAAAATATAAGGAGTCCTGCTGTAGGAATAACACAAGTTCAATATTCTCATTAGCTCTCCCTCTCTCTCCCGATTCTGTTGTATTCAGCATTTATCATTAATACAAATCTCTCCCAATTTGGGCTTCCAATTTCTCATTTTATATTATTGGTTCCATTGCCGGGAACGATTTTTCTTTCTTGTTCAAACAAAGTTCAACAATAAAACAACAAAGCCAGAGAAATCCAACAAAAAATTAGGCTCCAGAGTTCATCAACGCTCAAGAGCACGCTTGTTCATCCACCCCAATCAACAGATCCGCCCACAAATCCAATAGATCTAGCAGATTCAACATATTTTGGAAGAGATAAATCAGTTTACTCAAGGTAAATTTCTTAAAACAACCAGCTAATTTGCATTTTTGTTCCTAAATGCAGCAGATCGTAAAAAAGAAAAGCAAAGCCAAAGCAGAAAATCCATGGTGGAAACGGCCAGAGAAAGCTGTGGCTTGGAGCAGGGCGTGTGCAGATCCAGGTGAGGAGAAGCCATTGAAGTCAAAGCAGGTGATGCTAGCTCTTGCAGCCACCGTTACCGCTGGAGCAGAAAAGCCAAAGCATCGATGTCATCCAAAGGTCATCACCGGAGACATGCAGAAGGCTTGAGGTGGAGGAGACAGGACTAGATCCAACCGGATCCAGGCGTAGCCGTGAGATGGGAACGGATATGAGCTGTTCACAGTCGCCATCGGTTGCTGCAAGCACCATTGTGGTTGTTTCCAGGAAGGAAAGAATCAGAGCAAGGGTTACCGGAGATGAGTCACTGCTGCTCTCGTGTGACGTTGTCGCCCACGGATCCGCCACTGCTATGGAGAGGAACAGTCGGGGAGGACCTGCAGAGAAGTTACTGCCCACGGATCCACCAGCTCCATAAAGAGGAACTGTTAGGGAGGACCTAAAAAGAAGTTGCTGCTCATGGATACACTACTGCTATAGAGAGGAACTGTCATGGAGGATCTGTACAGAAGTCGCTGCCAACAGGTCCACTGTTGCCATGGAGAGGAACTATCAGGGAGGACCTGTAGAGAAGTTGCAGTGAGCAGCTCTATAACCACCATCACCGCCGCGCATTGCCAAATGGAAGCTATCGCCAATCATTCTTTGTAGACCAACGTTAGTTCACCGAGCTTGCAAAGATGCCTAGTGCGTGTACAAAAAAAAAGAAGGAGAAGAGGAGCTGGAGGTCACACATACTATCTCTAGCTGATATGGAACTGATGCAAGCAAGCAAGCACCAAGTGGAGCTAATGAAGGAGATGACGCCCCATTAGCTTGCCTCAAGGACCAATCACACGGGCTCGATTGAAGATGATCAAGAATCACATGCTGCACTTTGTTCAAGCTTTGATAAATCAAGAATTGCAAGAAGACAAGATGATCAAGATTGGAGAAGAGTACAAGAAGAAACCAACATGTGTCTCTGTCATTGGAGAGGAAGCCTAGTCGACCGGAGCATGTGGGCCCCATGTCGACATATCCATTTTAGTTTACTAAATAAATGCCGATTTTATTATATTAAAACAATTAAAAAATTTCGGCTAGGGTCTTTATTTGATTTGGGTTATTATTGTTATTTGGGTCATGAACAATTATGGGTTTATTTTTGTTGGGTTTAATTAGTCCAATATGTTGTTGGATTAAAAGTCAAAACCTAGTCCAACTAGGAGGTGTGTGGCCGACTTGGCCAAGGAGTTAGGAGACAAACTCCAAGTCAGCTGGGTAGCTTGTGGCCGACTTTGGGTGCCTATAAATAAGGTGTTTAGGGTTCTTTTTAGAACACACATTATTCTTGCTTTTTTGATAATAAAGTTTGAGGTTTTTATTACCTTGGTTATTTGCAAGTAGAATTGAATTCTTCTTGCTTATTTGAGGGATTGTGTTTACTTTTCAAGTGATTGATTTGCTTGTGGCGAATTCAAAATTCCTAGCATTTATTACTCTATTGTTGCTTAACAACTTTGCTTTGTTTTGAGGTGATAGAGGTATTTGCTGAAACCATAATTTGGATGAATTGGTTGCTGATCTTGGAGACTTTGATTGATTTGGAGGTGCTGTCTAGCTTTGTTCTGGTAGTGTTGCCGTATCATCTTGGTAGCGGAGCCTCGGTATCAATTTCAACAACGTATCCTTTTACTTTTCTGCAATTTATTTTCCGTTCTAGAGTTGTTTTGCTTGTGTAGACATCATATAAAAAAAAGAATCGAATTTTCTTTTATTATTTGTTGCTATCGATTTCTTTTATTATATATATATAAAAAATACGAAAAGAGTTGCTATTTGTTGTTGTCGATTTGGTGAATTGCAAGTTTCTGAAAATTGGTTGAAGAGTTGCTGTGAAATCGACTATTATTATTATTAAAAAAAAAGAGAGGAGTTGAATCGATTTGAGTTGGTGAAGAAATCAACATTGGTGGCTGAGGAGAATTCAGCAAGAGTTATTTTGAATTGCAGGAATTTGCTTGATTGGGATACTTTCCGCGGGTTGTTAGGGTATCTAGTTGGGTAAATTTCTTTGATTCTGCTTATTTGCTGTGTTTTTCTTTTAGCTTTTCTAAATGAGCAATCTGTTAGTCCGAATGGGCCTGAGAGGGGGGGGGTGGGGGTGGTGTGAATCAGGCTACCTTTCAATCGAGGTTTGTTTTTGAGTTGGTTTGTATGGAATCGCTTTGGTTTCTGAGGAACCAAGTGGTTTCTTCACGAACCACAAACACACAGAACTAATCAGTGTGAAATGCACGTGGTTACCCCTCACCAGGTACCTCCACTACGTAAAGGCCCTTCTTTTAGGATTTTAGAAACTCTCACTATCTTAGGCTTTTGCGGGATCAGCCTTAACCGATTACAGAAACCAAGCTTTTGCAGGCTAAGCTCTAACCTTTACAAGTTTTTCCCAGGCTAAACTCTAACCTTTACTCAAATCAAAACCCTGATTTGAGGACCCAACAATACTACACTAGTCTTGCCTAAACACTCTATCCTTTGTAAGGACTTGGAGAACAAGATTAAGTACAAATTCAAAGCTCTCAAGAACAGCTTAAGCTCAAGAATCAACTCAATAGCACGTTTTCAAATGGCTGGGTTGAGGAAGAAAGATATGCAATGGCCTTCCTTATATAGTGCTTGAGTTGGTGGGGGTAGGTGAGATATTTTTCTCTTCCTCCAATGGCTACAATCTCCCATAAAGCTCCAGATCAGACCTTGATGCTCTGCAGAATGCTGCTGCTTCATTTTAAGGAAGTCCACTCTCCATTTGCCTCCATTATACAAAGACTTTCCATTTTTGGCAATTCGGACCACAAAGTTGGACCACATGGTCCCCTTCACATAATTGATCAAAGAGAGGTGAGAGATAAGGGTTGAAGTCTTCTTTTTAGTGTTGGATCATTTTCTCTGCCCGTTGGAGTAGTTAGGAGTTGGCCTTAATTGCTGTATGGACCATTGGGACCACTTGGCCACTTGCAGCTGGGACCACGATGTTGTCAGATAGGTGTGGTTTCTTCTGAAACCAAGCTGAAAAACCAAGCTGAAAACCAAGCTGCAAGAAGACTCAACACAAGTATATATGGCAAACATCTAATCCAGTTTGTTAGTCATCAAAATCATAATATACCAACACACTAAACATAGTTAGTTATGGATTAACATTAATTAAAATGTTAGACCCATGTTTAGGCTAACAATCTCCCCCTTTTTGATGATGACAAACATTGTGTTGATCTCTGCAAAATTGGGGTTAGTAAAAATAGCACTTCATATAAGCACACTCCCCCTACTTGAATACTCCCCCTATAACAAATACTTTTGTGCATAAAGCACCATTGGCTTTTTCAACTTAGCCAAAAAAAAAACTCCCCCTACTTATAACACCAATCATCTAGCATACATTGACAACAGCAGAGTAGCGCAATAATAATCAACAATCAACAATAATCAACAATAATCATCCATAATGTATGCTTAACAGTGATGGATTCCAGAGTCCAACCAACCAACAATTCTCTCCCCCTTTTGGCATCAACAAAATATAAGAAGGAAAAAGGGTAGAAATAGTAGAAACATGCATAACATAAGAGAAGAAACATAATATCCAAATACCAAATATCCGAAACATGAGCAGAACTGAAATTAAAGACATTGTGCAGAAAGGAATCATAAAAACCAACATAAAAACCATAATAAGAACCATAATAGGAACCATGCTGTAAACCATGAAGAACACAAAATGCAATGCATGTCCTAGGGGCATCAGCAGTTGAGGCATCACTCATCATCAGTATCTGACACAGGATGAGAAGCAACAATATGATCCAGGGCCTTTAACACAGTAGCCTCAAAGTCAGTCATCTGATCCTTAAGATCTTCAAGTAAGCTCTCAACGGTAGTAATACGAGCACATAGATCATCAGATTGAACAGCTTTTCCCTTCGGTTTCTTAGTCACAGAGTAATTCTTAGCAGCTTCGGGCTTGATGGACATCTTGGAAAGAGTAAGACTGCTAATAATCATCGGAGCAATAGGTGCAGGTCCATCAGTGGGAATTGAGAAAAACTTACGTGCCAAGAAGGTGATCAGACCTCCAAGACATGGAACTTTGCAAGTGGCCAGATGGTGAAGAATTAGGGTTCCATAACAAATGGGTGTCTTCTTGATAATGCAGGCTAGGGTCCACTGATCACTCAGCATCACTGTGGTTTTATGATGTGGTCTCGGTAAAACCACTCAAGTCAGCATGTACATCAATACCCGGTGTAATAGGATCAAATCCTTATATTTTCCTCTCTGATATGATCTCCCGAAAAGCAGCTTGTTCCCTTCAACATCAGTAGGAGTTCCCTTGTGATGCTTCAACTTAAGGATCTCAATGATGTCTTTGGCAGAGATGGTGACATTCTTTCCACTAAGACGGGTGGTGATGGACACAGTGGCACCAGTAGCATTAGTGGTTGAATTCAAATGCTTGAAAAACTCCTTGACCATTGGTTCATAGGCTTTGGCCTTCAAAGTGGCCAGAAATCCAAGCAGAACTTTCTTCAAGATATCAGATACCCCTAAGTTAGCAAAATCACCCACATCGTGCCACAAGGCACCCCAAGGCCTATACTCGAACACATCGAAGCTAGTCGCCTTTGCCTAGCGGGTTACTAACCAAAACTCAAGCGCAGCATAAACGGAAGCAAAACAACATACACAAAGGCAACAGAAGATATTAATTATATAAACTCATTTACTAAGCCATAATCACTAATGTTATAAAATTCTTGC